>JAMPIV010005742.1:0-129067 GCA_024509875.1 Oreohelix idahoensis | reverse complement strand
TGCGTGACAGAATGTGAGTGATTGAATAGCTCTATAGTGAGTGCGTGACAGAATGTGAGTGATTGAATAGCTCTATAGTGAGTGAGTGCGTGACAGAATGTGAGTGATTGAATAGCTCTATAGTGAGTGCGTGACAGAATGTGAGTGATTGAATAGCTCTATAGTGAGTGCGTGACAGAATGTGAGTGATTGAATAGCTCTATAGTGAGTGCGTGACAGAATGTGAGTGATTGAATAGCTCTATAGTGAGTGCGTGACAGAATGTGAGTGATTGAATAGCTCTATAGTGAGTGCGTGAAAGAATGTGAGTGATTGAATAGCTCTATAGTGAGTGCGTGAAAGAATGTGAGTGATTGAATAGCTCTATAGTGAGTGCGTGAAAGAATGTGAGTGATTGAATAGCTCTATAGTGAGTGCGTGAAAGAATGTGAGTGATTGAATAGCTCTATAGTGAGTGCGTGAAAGAATGTGAGTGATTGAATAGCTCTATAGTGAGTGCGTGAAAGAATGTGAGTGATTGAATAGCTCTATAGTGAGTGCGTGACAGAATGTGAGTGATTGAATAGCTCTAAAGTGAGTGCGTGAAAGAATGTGAGTGATTGAATAGCTCTATAGTGAGTGCGTGAAAGAATGTGAGTGATTGAATAGCTCTAAAGTGAGTGAGGGCAAGTTGTTTAGTTTAGCTGTAGTTAGTTCGTATGAAATTGTTTTGTTTTGTATAAAGCTACTAATGTGTAGAAGTGTGCGACGGCGATAGATCATACATTTTTGTAATAAAATATAACAGCATTGGATAGTTTAAAAAAAAAAAAGAATTCATGAGTAGCATGCATCCAGATAGATAGACGGATAGGCAGATAGATATATACACAGACAGACAGGCGAACTGACTGATGGACAGACAGACAGACAGACTTTTTTTTACTGTAATGGTCCCGGCCATCCCGTAACATCTGATATATAATTCGATGCTATCAGATCATGCAATACTGATTATAGTTTTCGCCATTTGTTTTTAGACAAGCCTGATCTTTAACATTTTTAAAGTTGTATCTTTCACCGAATCGATACCAGCGTTATTTCATTTCGTTTCTGCATTCACAATATTATTATCATTATCACCTACTTTGTTTATTCTCATTTTCCTTCTTTTTTCCTAGTCATTTTTTTTCTTTATTTCGTAGTTTTTCTCATCCTTCTAATGTTTCTCCTTGCTAATGTTCCTCTTCCTTTTCACCTTTATTTGTCTTACTTTATAAAATATTATTTACCTATCCTTGATTTATTAATCCTCCGCCTTTTTTCGTTTCGCAGTTGGTTTTTTCCTTTGGCTTTCGCTCTTGCTTTATTTGGATTTCTTACACGTCTGCTCACTTACTCTGTGTATATCTTTGATTACTTCTGACATTGTTTAACTTTCGTTCTTTTATCGTGTATATCTTTGATTACTTCTGACATTGTTTAACTTTCGTTCTTTTATCGTGTATATCTTTGATTACTTCTGACATTGTTTAACTTTCGTTCTTTTATCGTGTATATCTTTGATTACTTCTGACATTGTTTAACTTTCGTTCTTTTATCGTGTATATCTTTGATTACTTCTGACATTGTCTAACTGTCGTTCTTTTATCGTGTATATCTTTGATTACTTCTGACATTGTCTAACTTTCGTTCTTTTATCGTGTATATCTTTGATTACTTCTGACATTGTCTAACTGTCGTTCTTTTATCGCTGGGGTTCTCAGTTCATTAGGTCCTTCTATTCTTTTTTTTAGTTTATTTATTATTTGGTTTGTTATTTTTGTTAATTCTGCTGATACATCCGGTCTGACTAGTTTGATGTATTTGTCTTATAGTATGTGTCATTCCTTATTTATTGATCACGTGTCTTCTGTGCCCTACGTTATCTTTTCATCATCATCATTTTATTTGTGCTTCTTATGAAGCCTGGAACCCCCACGTCTGCTGGTCCCCTTGCAGGATGCCGGCACCAAACAATCACGTGGTCTTGTAGTGGAAATGTCTGTAGCAACTTCTTGTACGTGGTGATGTTGCCAACCTCATTTTAGTAGCCTTGTACGACATGCCTGAAGCAGTAGTAGTCTTATTCTATCTTCGTCTCATCAGAGACGCCCCGGGGACTCCCCCCCCCCCCCCCCAATCCCCCCCATAGCCTTCCTATACCAGGGTGTCCATAAAATATTGTACCCTTTTCAAAAACTTTATTCTCATCCCCATGATGTGGTACGAGGATGCTTTCTATCACAAAAGTAGGGAGCCGAACTGGTGTAGTGGTTATCACATTGAGCTGGCGATCAGGTGTTCAAGGTTCAAGCCCGTGCGTTAGCATTTGAAGCAGTGTCATCGACCGGTATTTTGACAGAATAACCTGAACGGTTCCTGAGATAAACCCTCTGTGGATGGGAAGGAGCGAAGCTTCTGACCGGGTTGGAAGGAAAGTCCAGAGGCTCCCCAGCCTCGCAATGACATGTCATTGGGCCGAAGGGCTGAAAGCCCAAATGCCGCTGGTTAAGAAAAAAAAATCACAAAAGTAACGAACGAACGAAATCTTTATTTCATCAGGGTAAAGACATAGGCATAATTGCCTTGTTACATTTCTGCCCTGCAATACAATTTTCAGCGTTTTAAAAATTAAAATATTAACAACTTCAGACAGGATCAATTAATATTATCATCAAAGACTCAATATGTGCACCCTTCGCATGCGCACGGCGGGTATTTCAAGTGAAACGTTCGCAGTTGAGTTGCAACCGGTAATTGTTTCATGTCTCTCCACACACTGGGTCAAGTAGGTGAACAAAAAAGAAAGAAATATGTACATTCTTTAATGGTATGCTTAAAAACTTGCAGAGATTATCTTATTTTTGTGATAGAAAGCATCCTCGTACCACATCATGGGGCCGAGAATCATTTTTTTAGAAAAGGGTACAATCTTTTATGGACACCCTATACATCTTGTTTTTATTTCATGTTTGGGGCCCGTGGCTGATGCAGAGGTATCTCTAAACCCACCGTGGGCTGTTTGGTTGTAAAACTAACTTCAGTTCCTTTTGTTTTCTTTTTCTAGCAAGTAAAACAAGAAAATTGTAAAAAAAATTTTTTAGTAAAGCTGGTTTACGTTAAATAAACTTTTATTACATGGATAGTCTAATCAGGGTCGGCCTTAATAATTGCGTGACCCGGTTTACCTCATTGTGGTGGGGCCCCCTGGACTTAAAAACTGTATCAGTAATCGGTAAGGTTATCTTTAGCAAATACTACTACTATATAAAAATCAGACCTAAATGTCTTTCATATTTGGACATGCGCCCTAATATAACCGACTAGGTTGAACGGGACGAGCCTCGCCATAATGAGGCAAAATTGTATATAACAAAAAATCTTTAGTAGGGTTTATGCGTTATTATTTTGATATTCACTGAAGTACTATTGTTGAACGTTAGCTTTGAATGTTTTTGTTGAAATATAAACACTACACTGTTCAGTGTCATCAGTCGGATGTAGTAGATAATAAAATTTAAAAAATTATTTTCAATGACTCTATGTGCATAAATTAAATAAATAAATATTTTAAAAATAATAAAGCTCGTCAAAACTGATGGGATAAATAATTTAAACAATGTGTTTGCTAACGCATTTGAAATTTCATTTTGAATCAACGTTTCGTCTTCGCCGACTTTCATTGGCGCGAAATCGCACCTTCGTAGATATATCTCAATATGAATGTTATTGCTTGTACTTAAATTGTCATGATTGAGCATTGACTTGGCAGTTATTTCTTTGATCTCCAAAATGTGCTTTATAGAACCATAAATAAAGGTTTATAGCAACGCTGTAAAATTAATCAATAAACGCTTACAAATTTTGCGTTCAAAGTACCTTTCTCTCCGACAATTTCTCTCATAATACTTCATTGTGACAGAAGTATGTAAATATATTACATGATATCTACACGTTTTGCTTCCACCTGTTTTCCACCTTTTCTTGCTTATTAGTTTTGTTAATGTAGAACCTTTGTACTTGATATCTGTCTCACTCATAATTTTGCCACGCCTTATTTTTTTCTTTCTCTACCGTCTTATAGGCACTAGGAACGTTGTCTGGTTCTTTTCATCAGTTCCACATTAGTGATCTTGTCAAACCACTTTAATCCTTTTATTCTACGCAGACTACTATTTACGAAAGTCTGTAGCTTTTTGGTTGTTGTTGTTGTTTTGTTGTTCTCTGCATTTCAGAGCCTAGGAATAGGAATGATCTGGTATTTGAGTTCATGATTCTGATTTTTGTATTTTCCTTAATGTCTCTTGATCTCCGTATATTTACCGTCTCCTGACGTGCCGAGAAAATGTTAATGCCCCCTTATCTATGCCAGATTTTATGATCTTCGATGAGAGCGATAAGGGAATGAGAGGTGTTGGCTTAGAAAAGAACTAACAATAAGAACTTTGCTTGAATGGGTATAGATTATCAGCAGTCGTAATCCAAATGGAGCCGTGGTAGAACAGGGTTAATGCACCGGCTTCTTAGCTCGCGGTGGTCCATGGTGCAATTTCCAGTCGAGGTGGGACTTTTTAGAACGCAAACGGCTCCGAGGTCTACCCAGCCTCATGAATTGGGTACCAGAGCAATTCTGGGAAGGTTAACGCGGCCGGTGTGATGCTGACTACATCACCCCTAGTGTGCCGATGGCCAAGAAAATATGGGCCTAACGCCATATTTCCAAAATGCCTCATTGGGCGTGTAATGGGATTCCCGTAATCGAAATAACAACAACAACAAAATAAGGGCAGAAGAAAATTATCTGGAGCAGGCTGGTCATGAGCAAAACTAATCGGGGTTTGTGTGTATGTGTGGAGAGGTGCTGCTGCTGCTGAGTGGAATCGTCTCCCCTTCTACTACCTATAAAGAATCAAGTCTCCACTGCTGCTAGTCCCCTAGCAAGAAGCATGAACAAGAGCGTTCATGTGCTTTTGCAGCGGTTGTTTCTGTAGCAATCTGTTTTACATGTTGAGGTTGCCAGGCTAATGCGCAACCTCATATCAGTCGACTTTTACGATATTACCGAGGGAGAAGATGTCATATTCTTCCTTTGTCGCTCACTGCAGGCGTTTAGTCTCTGTGAAGGCCTTGCAAATTTGGTTTGTATCTTACTATTTAGTTTCTTGTCCTTCGAATGCTGATAGTCTTTTGCCTGTTAAGTCATTGGTTTTTTTTTCTAATAAATGTTTGATTTACAGGCTTTCGTATCGACATTCACTTTCACACTTTGTTGTGTGTTAATTTGCTACATTTGTTTTTTGGTATTTTGATGCAATTTATTACTTTTTGCATATTTTATATCCAACTTTAGGTACAAATTATGGGTATCCAGTTTCATCACAGAGCTTTAGTTAATAATCAAAAAGACATGAACAACAGGTATGTGAAAGTACATGTGAATAGCTACTTGCATGGGCATGAATTCATGGCTGGATTAACCATTAAACAAAATAAGCATGTGCTTAGGGCATCGAGGGAAGGCGGTGCCACAGAGTTTTTGCCCTAGCTATTATGCCCCTAACTCTCAACTCTTTCACTGCCACACTTGACTTTAGTAGATTTATTTTTTTAATTGTCTTTATTGGCCGTGTTTCCCTAGTTATAAGTAAATAATTAGCTTTTATTGCTTACTGCTATTTAGTGTTAAATAACATTTTTAAAAATGCTATTCATTTAATATAGCTATGCGGTCTGGTCTGGAAGAAAACTGAATTTTCAATCTCTTATTTCACCATCAGCACTTAAGGAGTCTTAATTTCTCGTCAATTAAGCACTGGAAGGGAGGGGGGAACCATTGTTGGGCTGTGCTTAGGGCATCAGTTGGCCTTAATCCGGCCCAGCATGAATTCGTGTATGTATTTTGCACGTAGCGTCTGTCTGTATATATGTCATCATGAGTGCTGTATGTTCTAACTCAAGGAAAATGACATGTTGAGAAAAAGGGCATTTTATGTTTATATTAAAAGTTATAGGAGATGGAACAACACTGAGGTCAATTACCTTCTTCATTTTCATCAACTTCTAATTTAACGGGGAAGGGGGGGGGGGGGGGGGGGGTGGGTCATATGAATGAGAAGCAGGCGACACAGCAATGACGTATTTCCTGCTGAAGGTGTTCAAAGTTGAGTTAATGACTTTCTCTGCTCACGGAGGATTTCTTGATAGGCAACAACACATTCCTTCATTTTCCTCCTGACAGTAAAGCTCCTGTCCATGTTAGGATCAGCTTGTTCAAGACCATAAAGCGGGATTCAATAAGTTAGAAGGCATCTTTTAATCGTTTCACTGTAAGTTATCGGCCTGGTGGTTGTTGCTGGCTGGTGCAAGTGTATGCATCGTCTTCTTCTTCTTCCGTGGTGATCTTTTCCAGCGCCAATAACTCTTCACTTCTCAGTTCTACTTTCTAAGATTGAAGCAAATTTTCAATTTCATTTTTGTCAACTCCATCTAAACCAGATCGTGAGGCCATTCTGACACCATCTTTAATAGCTGTGATACTATTGTTCATAAATCGCCGTGGAATTTCATTCCATGCAGTCTTAAATAGCGAATTCGCGTAAATGAAATACGCGTAAACAGAGAACTATATATCTGTCTTTTTTTTTTCTTTTTTTTTTTTTTTGTAGCTTATCCAGTTTTACTTTGTTTGTTTATTTGTTTGTTTTTTTTAATTTTTTTTCTGTATAATTTCATACAGATGGATCATCACTACAGACTCCACCGCAGGCCGGAATTGTTTGGCAGGAAATAACCTCAATTTCGATGGTCAAGAAGTTGAGCTCCGGCTATACGACGAAGTTATCAACACAGAGTACCAGCAATTCGTTCGAATGACAAACTTTGTCAGGATGATGGACAGTAGAAAAATTCTGTCACACAGATCCACTTAGACACGATACAAAAGAATAAATTTACATTTATGTGTTACACACGCAATGTGTGTGTGTGTCTATATATACAGGGAAGGAAATATGTTGCAGAAAGGATCTTTATAATAAAAGGACATTGTAGTAGACAATAACAAAGTATTTTTATTTATTTATTTTTTACTTTTGTTCCGTTGATCTGGCACAAACTAAGAAAAGTGACTTTAACCTTAGCTTTACTGATTTAGAATCAAAGGTTAGTCACTTTATAACCATGGGGGGGGGGGGGGGGGGGGGGGAGGGGGGGGGGGGGGGGGGGGGGGGGGGGGGGGGGGGGGGGTGAGAAGAAGAAGCAAAGAAAACAAGGAAGAAGAGACATTACGACTGATCTGAAGTTTAAGGAAGGTAGGAAGAGAGAATTAGAAAGTGATGCAGAAACGAGATGAATGGAAGATTGTAACACGTGGTCTGAGGGCAAAGGGCACGAAATAGTTTTTTTTTTGCTTTGTTTAGTATGTAGATACTGGTCTTCAGGTGATGCTACGAATATTACTGTGTGTTAATATTTCACAAAAGCTATCGGTTTTATTTGTTTATAATGTTTACGTTATATTTTTAAGTGACGCAGCGATCTTGCGGAAAGTCGAGCGGTGTATGTAAGGCCGGGTTTGCATTCGAAGCCCGGGGCCAGTGGTTTGACCACACTTCCAGCCATGGAAAATTAAGTAAGATTCGCGAATAAACTTGCAGACCCGTGTTAGATAGTTATTATTTACACACATATGTGTATGGAAAAATATGAGAAATTATATTCTCAAAGTGTGCAAGGAGTCAAAGCATAACATAGGGTCGCCAGCAAAAACTTTTGGGAACAACTGTGTTAACAGATCATTGAGATTGATATGTGTGTGTGTGTGTGTGTATATATATATATATATATATATATATATATATATATATATATATATATATATATATATATATATATATATATATATATATATATATATATATATATATATATATATATATATATATATATATATGGTTAGGTTCCAGACCACCATCGTAACCTTAAAATCGTCGTAACTCAAAGCACTGCCTTTTTTCACTTATCGATGGATGTAGTGCACTGCAATCGTCATATATGAGCATAACTTACGTAAATGAAGCAAACTAAGGGTAGACAATATCACAATCATTATGATAGAAAGAAAGCGCTTTATACGATTTGGAGGCTACAGTACAAATAACTTGCGTTATATTAGGCAACACAGTACCAATAGCCAACACGAAAACAAGGTAGAAAAAATATTAAAAACAAAAATTGCAGAAAGCGCAGTAAAAGGATTTAGCCTGATCAAAAAGAAAACAATAACATTGTTTATTTTCAGGTTAAAGGTTACCCAACTGAATGCAGGGTAATAATATATCAAGTGATCTTTTATATTTGGACACGCCCCTTACAAAACCGACGGACATTGTGTCTTGGTTGAACGGGATGCTCCTTGCGAAACGGAGGTCAAAGTTTAAAACGCACATAAATTCAAATTTTGAGGCACACTAATAATGCTATATAGAAAATGCCTCACTGAGATTACGAATAGACTATGAAAAAGTCAAACATAACAATTTAATCGAAGAGAGCTGGAGAAAGAAATTAAAATGATGAGAATGACATGAAAAGAATTTGAACTGAAATAACGCGACAGGAGGATTCGGCGTGTGTTTGCCGAAGGCTTATGGCCCCTGGGGAGTTAAAGGGTATTGATTGACTGACTGATTGATGCAACACGTCGATTAACATAGGAAAATAGTGCTAAAGTGTTACATTGAGCCATTTCATTACATGAGAGTGGGCCCTGAACAGTCAACAAACAAATAATATAAATCAGTGAAGCAACATAAGAGATGGTTTCGCAGGAGAATGTTAACCCCCATATGGATAGCTACAATAACAATAAAGGATTCATGAGGATAACCAGGGCACGCGGAAATGTAAAACAATGATGCGATGAAGGCAGTCAATCTTCATTTAACATGCAATGAGAAGACCGGTACTCGAAGATAGCAACGGAGAGAAATGAGCACGAGAAGAAACGGAAAACAGAGGAAATAATGGACACAATCTTCATACTATGGCCTGACAAGAAAATTAGAAAACGAATTTAAGAGAAACATCAAAAGTCGAGATCTGTAAAGAGACATGATCTCATACGCCTGTAACATGAACTTAATAATAATTAATGTTGCATTACATTCATGCCAATAGATCCTTTTTCATTCTGACATACTGTCAAAGTATTGTGTTATTTGTGCTCTCTTTATTTTAAAGTCATGTATTCAATTGCTACAGGACCCAAAAACGATAGATGCCCCCCAGGATTCACCGAAAGGGGGGGAGGATGATGAATCCATAGGCGCCTCAATGGAATCGACCAGACCCGTTACACGGACTTCGAGCTCTGAACAACGGCTGGAATTTCCATGTGCCTGTGGTAGGGAATTCTCTACTCAGAGAGGAATGAAAATCCACAGAACGAAAAAGGGGTGTGGGAGGTCATCAGGGGGGGGGGGGGGGGGAAAACAACAGCGCTCTGTCTCGACGGATAAGACGTTAGAAGAACGCAGCCAGGAGTCAATTCACAGTGCTGAGTACATTCAAGTTGATCTGCCAGATGATGATCTCACACACTTCTTGGACGGGAAGAGAGATGCAATAAAGTTTCCACCTGCCAGTGCAAAAGGGCTTTGGGAACAGCTGGACGAAGCCTTGGCAAAAGAGTTGGATAACAGCCTGAAGCAGCTAACTTTGGAGAAGAAGCTGGAAATCTTCGGCGACATAATATATCTGCACTGTCGCAAAATGTTCGGAGTGAGGGAGGCAAGGGAAGGTAACCCACCACGGAAAAGTAGAAGACAAATTAAAATAGATGAAATCAGGAAACAGAAGAAGCATGCCCGAAAACTGTTCAAGAACGCAGTTGCCACAGAGAAGGAAGGGTTACGGCAAGTTTGGGAGCACCTGAAAGGCCAACATAATGCCCTTTGTAGAGCAGAAAGGTTGTGCAGGAAGAGAAGGAAGACTCGAAGGGATAGGGAAAGATTCTTTAGGGAGCCCTTCAAGTTTGCCAAAGAACTGTTTGAGCAGCCACGGTCGGGTACGCTAAACATCAGGAAAGAAGACCTGGAAGAACACCTTAGAATGACATATTCAGATGGTCGCAAAGATGAGCCGCTCAGCAGTATGGCAGGCCTTAAATGGCCGAGTAAGCCAGGAGCTGAATTTAACACCAAGCCCCCAACGGTGAAAGAGGTAGAAAGCATTGCCCAGAAAGCTCGGTGCAAGTCAGCTCCAGGTCCTAATGGTGTTCCATATGTGGTGTATAAAAGATGCCCTGAGGTTCTCAAACGACTGCTCCGTTTACTGAAGAATGCGTGGAAAACCCAACTCGTAAGCAAGGAATGGAGAAAGGCAAACGGAGTCTACATCCCGAAGGAACAAAATTCTACAGACATCAGTCAGTTCAGGCCAATCTCACTACTCAATGTGGAAGGGAAGATATTCTTCTCAGTAATGGCGAAAAGACTCACTACATACCTCCTGGCAAATGGGTACATTGACACTACCATTCAGAAAGGAGGTATCCCAGGTACACAGGATGTCTAGAGCATGCCGCAATTATCTGGGAAGCAATCCAAAAGGCAAAGTCTGACAGAACAAACCTCCATGTAATCTGGTTGGATCTAGCGAATGCTTATGGATCCGTTCCACACCAGATGTTGTGGCAGGCCCTAGAAATGTATCATGTTCCACAAGAGATTGCAGCAATGCTGAAGCTGTATTTCGCAGGGTTTTCTGTCAGATTTTCAACCAGAGAGTACACAACGATCCGCCAATGCCGGTCCCAAGCCCGGATGAAAAAGGAGGAGGGCGGCCTGCATGGAGGCCGTAAGGAGGCAGCCCCTCCACCATGCAAAGGCACAACAGGCCAATCACCTGTTTGCTTTAAATCATGATTACGCGAACTACAAGAGAGAAAACCGGACTGATTCTAAAGGCGACGAACTGGAATGGACTACGGACTACGACTTATGGAACTTGGAACACAAGAAGTATAAATGGGAAGGAAGAGGAGCTGGTGGAAGAGATGAGGAAAGCAAAACTAGAAATCCTGGCTATAACGGAAACGAAGAAAAAAGGACAAGGAGTCATGGATCTCGATGGCAACACTTTGCTCTACAGTGGTGTACCCATATCTGAAAGAGCTAAAGGGGGCGTGGGTTGCATTGTGGCCCAAAATCAAAAAGATAGTATCAAGGGATGGAACTTTGTCTCGGAGCGCATTATGGTTGTAAAACTAAAAGAAGGAGAAACCATAGTCAACCTGGTCATAGTGTATGGGCCAAATGAGGATGAGAGAGCAGAGGTCAAGGAGGAATTCTTCGAGCTGCTTCAAAGGACAGTGGATGACTGCCTAGATGAAGTTATTATGCTCGGAGATTTTAATGCCAGAGTTGGAAATGACCATGCTAGATGGGGTGGAGTTATCGGAAGATATGGAGAAGATACTCTCAATGACAATGGAAAGCGACTCCTTAGATTCTGCAGTGAGCAGAATCTGATCATTACAAACACAAAGTTCCCCCATAAGCGCATACATGCATACACTAGATGTGAACCAACCAAGAATGAGAAGTCAGTGATTGACTATGCCATTGTTCGGAGAAGCTCATTCAGATATGTCCGAGATGCAAGAGTCTGGAGGGGGCCAGAGATTGGAAGTGATCACTACCTGCTAACAATCAAACGAACAACTGAAAGAGTTGCTCAGCCTAGGAACTGCCCAACATCACGCAAGAAACCAAGTAAACGAGCAGGAGAAATGAGCATTAGGACCTACAAGCTGAGAGAGCCAGAAATTAAGACCAGATATCAGGGGCTTATTGCTACAGCAGTGAGCGACACAGAAGAACGACCTGATGACTTGGAAACCCTCTGGAATAAATTCAAGGATATCATAAAGACAGCTGCTGCAGAAGCATGCGGTGAAGTCCGACTTGGGAACCAGAGAAAGAGGACACCTTGGTGGACAGAGGAAGTCAAAGAGAAAATAAGAGAGAAGAAAATGGCATGGAAACAATACTTAGGAGCTAAAAACACAACAGGACAAATGGAAAAATATAGAGAATATGTGACACTCAGAACAGAAGCAAAGAACAAAGTGCTAGCAGCAAAACAGAAGTCCTGGGAAGAATTTGGAGAAAAGCTAGAAAAAGATGCACAAGAAAACCAGAAATTGTTCTATAAGACCCTAAAGAACATGAGGAAAGAAAAACAATGCCCTCTCAAATTTATAAAGGACAAGCAAGGCAAATTGCTTACTGCCCCAAAGGAAGTAATGGAAAGATGGAAAGAATATTTCTCAGAACTCCTGGATGGTGAGCATGATGAAGCATCAGAAATGATAACCACTGACACAGAAGAGGAAACCAATGATGGTGAAGATGACATAAAGATGGAAGAACTGAGGGCAGCACTAGAGAAAATCAAGATGGGCAAAGCAGCAGGGCATGATGGTATAACACCAGAAATGGTTAAGTACATGGGAGCATCAGGCGACCTATTACTCTTAAAGGTCCTACAAGCAGCATGGTGCAACAAGACCATACCAAAGGATTGGGAGATTGCCATCATAACACCAATTTTCAAAAAGGGTGACAATCGACAATGTGGAAACCATAGAGGCATATCCCTTCTCAGTGTCCCTGGTAAAATCTGCTCTAGAATCCTAGAGCAGAGACTCCGACGCCTAGCTGAGCCACAATTGGATGAGGTCCAGTGCGGATTCCGAGCAAACCGAAGTACTCAAGACCTAATCTTCACACTCAGACAGCTGAGTGAAAAGGCCCTTGAGTATAAGAGTGAGATCCATCTTTGTTTCATAGATCTGGAAAAGGCGTTTGACAGGGTCCCCTGGAGCAAACTTTGGGACTGTTTGGCAAGGAAGAATATTCCAGCACCTCTGATTCATGCTATACAGAGCTTCTACAAGTCTTGCAGAAATTATGTGAGGACAGCAAACCATAAGTCAGAAGAGTTCAGGACCACCACTGGTGTAAGACAAGGTGATATCCTATCACCTTACCTCTTCATACTCCTTATGGACGATGTCATCAAGGCATGTAAGGAGAGAACAAGAAAGTATTCAGTGGGGTACTGGAAGATGAGACAGGTCTATATTTCGGAGCTGGCATTTGCTGATGATGTTGCCCTGATTGCTAAATCAGAGGCACATCTCCAATCCAACCTGCAAGTCTGGAAGGAAGAGCTGGAGAAGAGAGGGATGGTCATAAGCAGCTCTAAAACAAAATCCATGGTGATATCACGAGAAGAAAGAAAACATCAGATTAAGTTGGGAGAACAGGTCCTGGAGCAGGTCGACCACTTTAAATATCTCGGAGCTATTATAGACCGAAAGGGAGGCATCAAAGAAGAGTTGGCCACTCGAAAAGCAGCGGCTGGGAGACTTTTTCAGGCCATAAATCGTGGATTCCTCAGCAAGAAAGAGGTTGGTAAGAAAACAAAGATGGCTGTATACCGCTCCACCTATGTCCCAGTCTTGACATATGGATGCGAGTCGTGGGCAATGACTACAACCCACAAAAGCCAGATCCAAACCTCAGAAATGAGGTATCTGAGGAAAGTGGTTGAAGTAACAAGAAGAGACATGGTCCGCAACCAGACGATCCGTCAAGGCCTAAAATCCCATCCGCTGCAGACCCAAATAGAACAGTCCCAACTAAGATGGTTTGGCCATGTCTGCAGAATGGGAGAAGATCGGCTACCACGACAAGCATGGGAAACAAAGAGCCAGGGATCCAGACCTCCAGGACGACCCAGAGTCCGCTGGGAGGACAACATTAGACAATCTTTGAAGGACAGAGGACTAGAATAGAACCAGGCCAGGAAGAAGACAGCTGATAGAATGGTCTGGCGCTCTCTCTTCCAAACCTCTACACCTCACGGTAGAAGGGGAACGACTAAGTAAGTAAGTAAGAGTACACAACGAAGTGGATTGGCCTTGAAGTTGGAATTGCGATGGGATGTACCATCTCTCCGATACTGTTCGTCATGGCTATGCAGGTAATCCTCAATGCGGCTGAAGGAATGGCTATAGGCCCAAAGCTCGGTGGAATGTGTCACATGCCACCGCTCAAAGCATTCATGGATGAAACAACAATTCTGACATCAGATGAACATCAGGCCCGGAGGATGTTAGCACGCCTGGATGAACTAGTCAGCTGGTGCAGAATGAGATTCAAACCCAAGAAGTCGAGAAGCCTATCAGTCAGGAAAGGGAAGATAGCAGAGGTCATATTCACGGTTTCCAGCCAAAGAATCCCTACTGTTATTGAGGAACCTGTTAAAAGTCTTGGCAGGGTGTACGATGCCTCTTTAAAAGACTCGAAGGCAGTGCAACAGACAATAGAAATGGCAGACAGAGGACTACAGATCATAGACCAAAGCAGACTCCTGGGAAAGTTCAAACTGTGGTGCCTCCAGTTCATGTTGATACCGAAGTTGCTGTGGCCACTGCTTATATATGAAATAAGCACAAGTACAGTGGAAGCTATAGAGCAGAAGGTCAACAAGTTTATGAGAAAATGGCTAGGGGTACCACCAGGTCTGTCAGATGTAGCACTGTACTGCAAACAGTCAAAACTTCTGCTTCCCTTTAAGTCAGTTGTTGAAGAGTACAAAGTTGGAAAAGCAAGGCTTGCAATGATGCTACGCGAGTCAGCTGATGACGTGGTTAAGTCCATTCAGCCCACACTGAAAACGGGAAGGAAGTGGAGAGTGGAAGAAGCTGTTGATGCTGCTGAAGAGTCACTCAAGCTGAGAGAGGTAATCGGATACACACAAACGAATAGACGGGGATTTGGGCATGGTGACATCCGCTGGTGGTCCAAGGCATCAAACAGGGAGCGCAGAGACATGGTAGTTCAGGAGATACGAGGAGCTGAGAATGATAAGAGGTTGCAAAAAGCAGTGCAGCAGGTCCAACAAGGCCAATGGACTACATGGGAAGGAGCCCTGCAAAGGTCCTTGACATGGAATGATATAAGGCATATGGCACCTCTTAGGCTCAGCTTCGTGGTTAGATCAATGTATGACCTGCTGCCGTCGGCCACCAACCTTGTGAAATGGGGAAAGTCGGATGATGAGCAGTGCCTCCTGTGCCAGGGGAGGCAGACACTTGAACACGTGCTCTCAGTGTGTAAGGTGGCATTAGGGCAAGGGAGATACACTTGGCGCCATAACAAAGTGCTAAATGAGCTTGCTGCGACAATAGATCAGGCAAGAATGAAAGCGAAAAGCAAAGTCCGGCCAGACACCGCAAACACATACTTTCTGAGGGCAGGAAAGTCAGCACACCCCAAACCGAGTAAACCTGGTAGCAGTTTACCATCTCTTCTTGACTGTGCAAACGACTGGGAGATGGCGGTAGACCTACCTGGACGGGAGGCATATCCAGAGAGTATCAGAAAATCGCGGAGACGGCCGGATATAGTGCTTCATTCTTCAGCAACGCTTCAGGTCATACTGATTGAACTGACCGTGCCATTTGAATCCAAATTAGACGAGCAACATTCATTAAAAGCGGCCAAGTATAGCGATCTGGCCGCGGATCTGAGACACGATGGATTCAGTGCAAGGGTCATGGCGGCTAAAGTGGGCGCAAGAGGGCTTGTGGCTGCATCAGTATATGATTTATTGAAACTGTTGGGGCTGAAGGGACAGTCTAGAACAAGGGCACTGAAGAGGCTTAGCGAAACTGCCGAAAAGGCATCAGGCTGGCTGTGGAACAACCGCAATGGGCAATGGAAATCGTGACATGGACACACGGCTGTTTGCGAGCGATCTTTTAGTTATTTCCCCTTTTTCCCCGACCGCGCTATTTATAGCCCACTTGACAGAGGTCACGTGGTCAGCTTCCTAATGGGGAAAAACATGTGGCGATGTTTACTTTTGATAGGGCTTAATTAATGCTTTTAGGCTACTTTTTTATTATAAATACCGGCTTTAATTTTGCGTAAAGCTAGACTAGAAATGTTAGAGTAAATTTTAGAACAAGAACAAACATTTTATCACAATTAGAACAGAAGATATAATAGTCTGAAATAGTGTAAAATTTACGGTTTTTTTTTACATTTTGTTATGGTTTGTTTCTAATTCAATTTACACTAAAACGGTCACAATCAACATGCATAACAAATTACAGAAATCAAAAGTAGAAAACCTGCAGAAAATGGATATCAAAGTTTTGTTTTGGTTTCATGCGTCAAACATTAATTATTGAAAGTTTAAATTGCAAGTCCACATTTATTACCTTAAAATAACACACCCAATTGTCCCCAAAACATGTTTGAATTGCTTTTATGCTACTTTATTATTATAAATACCGGCTTTAATTTTGCGTAAAACTAGACTAGAAATGTTAGAGTAAATTTTAGAACAAGAACAAACATTTTATCACAATTAGAGCAGAAGATATAATAGTCTGAAATAGTGTAAAATTTACGGTTTTTTTTTACATTTTGTTATGGTTTGTTTCTAATTCAATTTACACTAAAACGGTCACAATCAACATGCATAACAAATTACAGAAATCAAAAGTAGAAAACCTGCAGAAAATGGATATCAAAGTTTTGTTTTGGTTTCATGCGTCAAACATTAATTATTGAAAGTTTAAATTGCATGTCCACATTTATAACCTTAAAATAACACACCCAATTGTCCCCAGAACATGAGAGCTAACAATTATCTCAATCATACATCATGAGTTCTGACCCAGTCTGCGCAATGTTTTTCTAATATGTGCTGTTTATGAATTGTCTTACTAGGGAATAGCTTTCTGAACAAAGACATATAAGTCTCTATCGATGCTGTTATTGATTCTTTACTAATTGGTTTACTGTGTGATATTTTGTTGTGTACTTTCTCAAATGCTTCTTTCAGTGAGTTGAATTGTTCTTGGGCAATAAAAGCTATGTTAGTTATATCTTGTTTGTCTGTAATTTTCAGTGTTTGTGTAATGATTGCTCTTGTAAGATCTTTATAAATTTTTTTGTATGAGATATCTGTGGCAGTGATTCCCTATAAATGCTCTGCTATTATAAGCCTGTTGTATGATTTTGTGTTTGGCTAGTACCTTGTCCATGTGTGAGCAAACTGGACCAGACCTAGTACACAGATCTTGAAACTGAAGTTTGGCCAGCGCATCTTGTGCATTTTCAAGTCTAACTTTAAAATTATCTGTCTCCTCCTTATCCTCACAAAGTTCAATACCTACCTGAAAAATTCAATTTTAGCTCCTAATTCTTCTGCCTATTTCCAGTTCCTACTAAATCTCTTCAAGTTCTTAAAAGTACTAATGTTTGCATGTATCTCTTGCGAATTCTCAAATATCTTTGCGTCTATTGTATCAGCTACCTGTTCTAGAAGTCTGTGGTGTTTCAAAACAATGCCTAATAAAATATGAAGGTAAGGAGGAGCTACATTTTCAATTTCAATCTCTAACATTGGTTTGTATAAACAATTATGGTAATGTGCCACTTGCCTTTTATTCCCTTTCCCATATTTCATATATCTATTGTAATCTCTTATCAACATGGCCAAACTTCTTGGTTTGCAAGTTGTATGCTCTCTGGATGTCTTTGATGAAAATGTTTGGTTTGTCTGGAGCTCAAGGAATATACCCATGTCTGTGGTGTCTCCAGCAAAACAAGGAAATAATCCCCGAATAAGAAAACAACAACTTGTTTACCATCCCACTCTAAATATTTTAGTGACTCTATCTGAGCTTTCATGCCATTCATAAATATTTCTAAATTATCATATGTATCTCTGACTCTAGCCATTGATAAAAGGATGGTATTAGATTTAGAATTTGGTTTCTCTAAATTTACTACCTGCATTGTAACTTTGAATGAAAGAAGATATACAAACAGTTACTTAGAATTCGCTGACAGCCGTCGTGTGCACAGGATTGTCTACCAAAGAACACCAATGGAACAGTCCTTATCTCACACACAATTAAAAAAAAAATTCATATTATAAATAGAAGATTAACAAGACTTGAAAGATAGATCAAATTATGTGGAAGTAATCTATCTATAGCTTTACATGTTTTCTGACGCTTATATACGTAGCTAAATATCATTATAAATGAATGAAAATGCAAAAACAGATGGTGCTTTACAAAAAGTTATTTTTTTTACTACCTTATTTAAGATTTGTGGGTATCAGGAATGCATTTAAAGGGATTTAAATGCTATAAAATCTGGTGACAATATGCTTGTTCTTGTAATGCCACACTCACAAAACTGACTACCACACATTCTCAAGATATGAAACCAAAAAAAAAAGTATGTGGAAATAATCTTTAGCTTCCCTTCGAGAAGTCTTTATAATTATAAACTCAAACGAATGGGCCGATTTTTAGATATTAAATTAATAAAAAGATTACTTATTTTATGAATTTCCTTAAATGATGACGCTGTTTTCAAAAGTCTGTAACTCCGTCAAAACTAATTTCAAACAAATAAAAATGCAATCAAAAATAGAACACAGAACAAAGTTATAGTACACAAAAGAATTTTAGCGCTGTGTTTATCCAGAACGAGTGTGTAATGATTTATATTTTACTGATTTTACTCACACATCAGCTGATTTTCCCCGCCAAAAATTTAAATAGTCTTTTACGGTGCACACAAAATTTTATACCCGGTGTCAGAATTCCGGTCACCGAAACTAAAAGAGCGCTCTGGTATAGGGCACAAACAGCCGTGTGCTATAGGGAGTGTCAGGTACAGAATTTCAGTGGCTTGCGGCGCGCAGGGGCTAAGGCTCGTCGGCTGCGCGCTAGTGTCTCAGTGTGTGTCCTTAGTTGTGAAGGGCGACGGAACGTACAGAATAATTTGTCTTCTCTTTGTTACTTTCACAATTGCCCCCACGGCTGGCGTTGTGGATTTAAAAGTTGCTACCATGAGTGAAATGGGTTCATTTTCGATACAAGACAACAGGAAGCTGAGACGCTTGGGAGTCATGACCCAAGTGGGCCCGCCCCCCTTAGAGTGTAAAGGAGTAATCGGGCCGAAACACTTGTCGGATGGGGGGACTGCTTCTGATGATCAGATTGCTTCCTGTTGTATCGCTCTGTAAAGAGTTTCCTATCATAGCAACAAAACATTGTGTTATTTATGCTCTCTTTCTTCCAAGTTCTAGCAACAAAGCTTTGTGTTATTTATGCTTTCTTTATTCCAAGTCCAAGCAACAAAACATTGTGTTATTTATGCTCTCTTTCTTCCAAGTCCTAGCAACAAAACATTGTGTTATTTGTGCTTTCTTTATTTTAAGTCTAAGCAACAAAACATTGTGTTATTTATGATTTCTTTATTCCAAGTCCAAGCAACAAAACATTGTGTTATTTATGCTCTCTTTCTTCCAAGTCCTAGCAACAAAACATTGTGTTATTTGTGCTTTCTTTATTTTAAGTCTAAGCAACAAAACATTGTGTTATTTGTGCTGTTGTTTGTTTTTTTCGATACTAGCGACAAAGCATTTTACTATTTATGCTCTCTTCATTCTAAGTCCTAGCGATAGAGCATTTTATTATTTATGCTTTCTCTATACTCTTATTATAACCTGACTGCAACCTCTCCTCTTTATGTAAATATTCTCATGTTTTTCCACTATTTATGTTTTCGTTCTCTTCTTAGCTCGTACCTTCCACTGGTTGCAGAATTTCTAATTCTGAGCACCATTTAGTGTCTGTGGGTGGCTTTATAGTTGGTATAAATATGCAATTAATGATTTGCTGACAGTAATGTCAGGCTGTCTGAGGAAGAGGGCTAACAGGTTAGTGATGTCAAGCTGTCTGAGTAAGAGGGCTAGCTGGTTAGTGATGTCAGGCTGTCTGAGGAAGAGGGCTAGCTGGTTAGTGATGTCAAGCTGTCTAAGGAAGAAGGCTAGCTGGTTAGTGTTGTCAGGCTGTCTGAGTAAGGTGGCTAGCTGGTTAGTGATTTATGGCTGTCCGAGTAAGGGGTCAGCTGATTAGTGATGTCTGGCTGTCCGAGTAAGGGGGCTAGCTAGTTAGTGATGTCAGGCTTCATATAGACGAGAGAAGCGACAGCACCGCCCAAGAGCCGACCCTGCCAGTGACATACATACAGTGTTTACCAATTTTCAGTTACTAATGTTACATTACCCAAAAGGTATGAACAATACTATCATACCTGAGATTAGACGTATCGGAGAAGCGAGTCATTAAGACCCAAGAAACCTAATTAGGAACGGAAAGGTTAGAAGGTGATATACGTCACTAGTAAGGCAGATATGCTGAACCATTGGTTAATTAAGGGCGCTATAGACAAACTATTGCGTACAAAGCCATATCAAATAAAGCGTTTGGTTTGATATAAGGACTATCTTCATTGCACATGGACGCCATCAGTGCTTCGATCTCCTCCCTTAGATAACACAAGGAGGATCTCAGCGCAGTGCACGAACTCCGTAGCACCGGCGAGAATCCCAATGTGTGTATATAATGTATAGGAATCACACATTCTATAAATATTTTTTGTGCTGGGTAGGTTTCCTAATTTTTAAATGTTACCAGGGCAGCGGCCTGATAAGCCTACTCTTTACGATTTCCAACTGCCGTGGAATTTTTAACGTGCGCAAATTGCACATGGGACCTCCTATTTTTTCGCCCTTATCCGAGAAGGCTAAGCATCCGATCTCACTACCCATGAGACCAGGGGGGAGTATGACGTAGTTAGGACCACTGGTTCTGAACAAAAATATTTCAATAAATTATCATCCCTCAACTGGGATTCGAACCCGGTACCTCTTGAATACGAGGCGGACGCCCCAATATTTAGCGTAATTAAAGCGAATGAGAACATACCATAGGTATTTTTTTTTTAAATCAACAGAAAAAGAGCCATAAACGATGGCAGGATCTGTTTGGAGGGAAGGTGTGGAAACGCAATAAAGAAGTACACACTGACAACAAGTAGGAAGTAAGTAGGTTCCATTCTGCCAGCTGAATGTTACATACAAATAATAAGTTCCTGTCACTCCTAATAGCTTAAGACACTGAGGGGGAAAAGACAAAATTAACTCTGTTCCTAGTTTGATTGTAGGACTATCCTCTCCATTATATCAAATGAACCTATCACATTTGAAATGTGCGTTGATAGAAACAAAAGAAAAACAAGAAATAGCATTAATTAAGAACGTAAATTCACTGACAATTTGACTTAAGACGTACCCTATTACCAGTAGACTTCTTCTTCTTTCGCTCTCACAATACCACATCTATTTTTGTCATAAATTTGGTATGTGCGAAAATTAACTTTATAAACGTTCTCATTGATGAGGGGGAAAATAACTAATAATAATAATAATAGCCCGTTCAGTCATAACTGACTATTGGAATGCGCCCCTGATGTGACAGCTGCGTATTTTCCAGGTGTTCCTTTCGACGTTTTCTCCTCCCATCTGCTTGTTGTGTTTAGAGATCTAATTTAAGATACTGTGACAAAAGACATTAGAGAAACTGAACTGCTCACAGACATTGACATGAATGGCTGTGTGGTTAGAATCTTATTCCATTTTTGTGTTAACAACTTTTCTTTGAAAGTCAGATTTTTCTGTGCATAGATCTGCTTCACCCTTCTCTCTAATTAGCTTTAACATGAAATTGCTGGATTAATTAAGTCCTTTTCAGGACTCGCTTTATCAGGGCTTCATCATGTCATCGGATAGATGTTAATAGTCATTTTCGGGGCTTAGTACTTTTCATACCTTGCAAGTGCTAGCAGCAGGGGGATTGAGCGTTTGACCTTTCGGTCACTGCCCGAATGTACACAGCAGTAGAGGGATTCACACTCCCGTAACCTCTCTATGGGGAATCGATTATCAGGGGCCATTGACCCCTTTTGCCACGGGGGTCCTGATCGCTGTCTATCTGACCACAGCTAGCAGTTGTTTTCAGGGCTTCGCCGTATTAGCTGGTAAACCTAACAGTTCTTTTCAGGGCTTAATATTTGTTATCGTGTATGGAGCGTTCAATAATTGAAACATCTATCGCAATATATTAAATGTCTTAACCTTTACAATTGCACGTCTGCTAACCTTTAGCAGACGGCGTTAATAACATATACCGTAACAATATTCATCAACACTGTACTAGAGTTGAGTTATTTTTGAATGGCAGTTCAAAACATTATTAATCTTCTTACGATATCAGACCTAGAGGTCTTTTATATTTGGACACACGCCCTAATATAACCGACTAGGTTAAACTGGACGCGCCTCGTTAAAATGAGGCAAAATTTTATTTAAAAAAAGAATGGTAGTGGCGCTTTGGTTTAACATACGAACTTCAGTCTAGGTCATGGTGTCGGAACCTTTCCATGACTAAAAGCCAAATATTTAATTTTGTTTCCATTAAAAAAAATTGAAGAGCAGCATGAAAAAAAAAATCACATGGTATCTCTCATTCAATTTATATATGTGTGTGTGAGTGAGTGTGTGTGAGTGTGAGTGTGTGTGTATGTGTGTGTGTGTGTGTGTGTGTGTGTGTGTGTGTGATATGGTGGGCGAGAGATGATGAGGATGTTGTGATTTGTGATCACTTTCTTGCACACTCGCACCGACCTGAACAACAATAAAACTCTTGATTCTAAGGCAGGGGCTGTATTTATTCACACAACCCTATCAGCGACAACAAGCACATAAAGCAAACGTTATAAAGTAAACCAAACGAAACAAAACACACAGCCAGTGCGCAATTGCTAATCTGAAACACAAAGCACTGACTAGTTAAAATCATAATAAATAATTAATGAGAAACACCGTGCTCTCACCTGCCAAACAGTCCGTTATTCCACGCTACCTGAAACATCCCACTATTACACACACATCCACTCTCATACATGTCTCACATAGTGTGATGTTGTGCATGAGGCTGGCAAAGTCACCATGTAACACAGATCGCTACCGAAACCACTACTGCAACAGCATATGAATGCTTCATGCGGAGGCCAGCCAGATTGGTGGCCCCATGCTCCATAAGGAGCGAGAAGAGAAATATATATCTCCAAGTGAACCCACGAGCTCTCATAAACCATTCTACACATAACAATAATTAAATAACACTAAAATGAGCGTAATACAGTATTAAACGCTAGGTACAACGAATATTCTCCTTAACGAGAATATCTACCACCTTGCAATTGATCCATATCAATATACTTTCCTACATTGTGAAGCATGTCGTATGTGACGACTGGCGCACTTGACAACAAGTGTGTCGTATATGACCACTGATAAAACTGGGAACCTCATCATATTAATCGCATCGTTACATAAACTAACCATTGCCATAGCATATAAATGCTTCGCGCAGGCTTCTCTTGGACACAGCCGCACTGGTGTCTCCATGCCCCGCAAGGAGCAAACAGAGGTACACTTATGTCTCAAAGTGCTTTACGCACAAAGGAGTAGCATTACGCCCACAAGAAATCGTAATACCTAAAGCTAGATTTATCTTCTCAAAGGGAACTTTAGCACTACAAAACTGTGTACACAACAGATGTAATTAAACTAATCTCAAAGTAACACCATACAATTATTCGTTAACTTACTTCGCGTTCCACTATAATAAACTATCTTGGCATGAATGGAGAAAATTATATTAATCTTGTACTTCTAAAATAGCACCTCTTATAATAACCCAATTTTGATCCAACACTAAATAATAAACAGGTTTAACCCCCTAAAAATATACAATAAAATTGTAATCAATCATGTGAAATATACTAACTAAATTACCTTCGCAGTAAAGAATAAACTAAAATGACAAAGCTAACAAACATTATAATTGGCCCACTGTGCTCTCAAATAATAAATAGCTTATCATTGGGCGTATAGCACGTGGTAACTAAAAATGTTATTGTCGCTCACATGAGTCATCTTTATACACATTTAACACGTGGCCCTGGCTGCCATCTTGGCACAAGCAAATATTATCTAAATTTCAGTCCCTGATATCATCTCTGTCCAGTTCCATGTATGAAATAGGTTCCTACTATATTTGCCTTTCTGCCCGGTCTCATGAATGGAATAGGTTCCTACTATATCCTTACAGTCGCAATCTGGACTTAACACTAGTAAAATCTATCCACACATATTTTCACTTATCTATAACTTTAAAACTAATTATAATGTCCTAAAAGAAATCTCCTTAGGAAACACATTTATTTATCTATTTCATTAAACACGATACCAAATAGGAGGCAGACCTACAGCCCTATATTCTTTCTAACACTATAGACCGAAATGTTGAGGAATCACCTTCTACCTAAATTAACTCACGTGTTCAAGGCATCTTCAGATCGACTCTGGTTTCTTACTCTGGTTTCTTTGGGGCGACTGACGAAGAAAAAGGCCTCTACTTGTTGTTGTTGTTGTTTTCGTCTACTATGCTGCTGTAATACCCTGTTCAACCTGAAAGTTTGGTTATAATTGGGGTAGGCCTCTACTGGCCAGCGCACTTATTTATATAGGCCGCTAGGACTAATCACTCAACGTAGTGCGCGCGCGTAGTAATTGGGCCACACAAATAACACACGCGATGGATGCTCTAGAAGGAGCGAAAACACAAATATAAAACACAACTGTTTCTAGGCTGTATTGTGGCCCAATAATATATTTTCCTCTTGAAGATGTTGTGGTAATAAGGCAGTGAACCACGGAGACAATAGCGATGACAAGATGGCGCTGTTAAACGACAGACGCCATAACGATTACAAGATGGCGCGGCTACACACACACACACACACACACACACACACACATATATATATATATATAATTGAAATAATAAACATAATTTTTCAAATGCCATTTTACTACACAATAAGTAATAAGATTTTTTTCAGTAACAAATATTCAGATAATAAGTAACATAATAATAATAAAATAAAATATACAAATGAAAAGTAAGGAAATTTAATGAGACTGTTGCTGTGGAATTTCCTTGCAAAGTTGGTTAATATTTGGTGAATAATCTGTTGTTTTCATTTTCAAGCATGACTGGAGACTCACGTCATTCAATTGGCTTCTATATTTGCTTTTGATATAATTGGAAAATAATTGTTCACAAAAATATTTTGATCCAAAAATTGAAATAAGCCCAAATGCGAATTTCTTCAGCTGAACATAGCTGTCGGGTAAACAGTGTTGGAGGGATAGACAATGATATCAAGATAAGAATACAAAAAGCAATAGGAGCTTTCATTGCATTGGCAAACATATGGAGAACAAGAGCAATCAAGTCCAACACGAAAATAAGAATCTTCAATTCATATGTCAGGTCAGTCCTATTGTATGGCTCTGAGACATGGAGAACAACAAAAACAACATCCAAACAGCTACAGACTTTTATAAACGGGTGCTTGCGTAGAATAGGACTGATATGGTACGACAAAGTCACAAATGTGGAATTGATGACAAGTACCAGACAAGTGCCAGTGGAACAAGAGTTGAGAAGAAGACGCTGGTGATTGAGAGGACACACAATTGAGGAGTACTGTTGATAGCATTACAAGGCAGTCCTTGTTCTGGAATCTACAGGGAAAGAGAGGCAGAGGTAGACCCAAAAAAAAACATGGAGAAGAGAACTGGAAACAGAGGTGAAAATGATGAGGAAAACATGGAAAGAACTTGAGCGGATGGCACCGGACTGGAAGACTTGGCATGTGTTTGTTGAAGGCCTATGCTCCTTGGGGAGCTAAAGGGTATTGATATATAAATTTGACCTGCTCTAGGTTTTGTCAATTCATATAATTTAAATAGGAAATTGGATAAAGATATGCGTCGATATCTTTAAAAACCACATCGAATGCATAATTAAAGTAGAAAAATGTGTTGAAAACTTACATTTTAGCAAAAAATCCAATTTTCACGGAAATTCGTCATCAGAAATATACTACTCGTCAAAAGTCAAGGGCCACCCTATTATTTTCAATACACTTTTATATAAGCGCATAGAATGATTAAATGAAGGAAGTCTTTAGTAAAAATGGGTGCAATATCTTCCTCTGACAGTCCTCTATGCACGTTAAGCATAAAAACAACTCACCGACAACCATGGTGATCACGTGCAATTTGGTTCGCTGACCATAAATTCACATTTTTAATCTGTTTTTTCAAACTTCCGTACAACCAAACAGGTGAAGTAATCGTGCTGATTGACATTCCACGTGCAATGGCGACTTTTCGTGAACAGAGTTCACTCTTAATTTGTTTTACAATCAGCAGACTTAGGGTAGTTTCATCACTTGCAAAAACCATGCCACCGAGAAGAAGTCTTGACACCTTACAAAGAATGAGGGCTATAGCATGGGTTGAAAGTGGTTTATCTGTCCGTAAGGTTGCTAGACGGCTTGCAGTGTCACACTCTACTATCCAAAGAATTTTGGAGAGATTTCAGGCCACAGGAAGTGTGGAGGATCGCCACCGGCCAGGTCGCCCTAGATGCACCAATAGACATGATGACCGGTACCTCTTGTTGTCAGCCCTGCGCCATCTAACAGTGACTTGTTCCACTCTAAGATGTCAGCCGAGACAAACTGTAAACGTTAATGTCAGTCAAAGCACCATTCGCAGACGTTTACATGAATTTGGACTGGCTGCTCGACGTCCTGCAGTCAGAATCCCTCTTACTCCTGCTCATCGCAGAGCCCATGTTGCTTGGTGTCGCGAGCACATCCGATGGACAAGGCAACAATGGAGTCAAGTTCTCTTCACTGATGAATCTCGCTTCACTGTGTCATTCAATGATGGCAGGATTCGAGTTTGGAGACGACCAGGAGAGCGATTTACTGATGACAATTCGAGAGGTGGATCGTTATGGTAGGGGTTCTGTCATGGGCTGGGGAGGCTTCTACAGACACGGCAGGACCCCACTTTACATCATCCAAGGCAACTTGACCGGCCCAAGATACCAGAACGAAATCTTGAGACCAGTTGTTCAGCCTGCTCTGGAGGCCATAGGTGGTAATGCCATCCTCCAAGATGATAAAGCTCGACCCCATCGAGCTCGTGTGGTGAATGAGTTTATTCAGCAACATGGGATCATCAGGATAGCGTGGCCAGCTCATTCACCTGACCTTTCTCCGATTGAGCACCTCTGGGATGTCCTTGGTCGAAGATTGTCCACAAATAACCCCCTGCCAATGGATGTTGCACAGCTGACTGCATTTCTGCTTCAGGAATGGCAAGCTGTTCCTCAGGATACTCTTCGGACCCTTGTGGACTCGATGCGTCTACGCTGTCTTGAATGCCTTGCTGCAAACGGTGGTCATACCCGATTTTGAAATGTCTATTTGTCCAATATCTATTGTGTGACTTTTGAAAAGGTGGGTGACACACTTCACAGCTTCATTGCGTTTGAATGTGTGTTTCCATTTCCTTACGTGACATGTCAATTTGGTATTCAATAAATGCCGTTTTGACTGATACCAATTACGTTTATATCAGATTTGTTTTATGGTTTCAACCAAGGTTTTTCTAAGTGGCCCTTGACTTTTGACGAGTAGTATATTTTTTATACCGGCAAGCAAGTGCATCAGGAAAGTTTCAACTGCAAAAATGCCGGTTAAAGTCTGCGTCGCTTGGGTGCGCGACGGACACCTCGTGAAAAAACGTGTTTTTTTCGTAATCGAAAATTCTGTAATCGGTTATGAATCCGAAAATAGAAATAAGGGAAAGCATTTCTCTTGCCTTTAAAGTAATAAAAATATGACAAAATCTTTAAAGGACCCCCTCCCCCCACACCCGAAGTTTAGTCCACAAAAAGTGTATGTCAAAAGGTGGTTTTAGTGCACGGACACTAAGTGTTAAGTAGCCGAGGGCCAAGAGCCGCACGAGATGGCTCAAACAACCGCATGCGGCTCGCGAGCCGCAGGTTGCTGACCCCTGGTCTAGGTTGAAAGGTGGCGCCTGTCAATAATGGGCAAGAACCTCAGTGAAACCATAGAAGCACCATATGCTCTACTGCTTCAAGTTGGATTGCTAAAAAACCATTTGAACCATCTATGGTTTTGTGAATCTTGTTATAAACTACTTGTTTACTTTCTTCAGATGGGACAGTGTGGCGCTATGGCCATTAAAAAGCAAACTTTCTTCCCGCCTGAGTTCTTGACGCATTGCAAACACTGCATCAAGAGGACCATTAGCTGCTCATGCATCCAGTTCCCTCCACTTCATGACGGATGCCAAAGGAATGCCTTGATAGGAGCATTTTGGTCATCAGAATCTCTTCTGTAGAAAGGAATGATGCGCAAAAGCGATACCGTCGAGTATAACTTTGACCCCCGGCTGGCCATGAAGTTATGTATAATATGTACCTCAAGCTCTCCCATTGACTCAAACTGTGTGCAAGAGAAGTAGACAAGCTACACGAATAAGCTGAAATATAAAAAATGAAATTTGTCATTTGATCGATTAAAGAAGAAATGAGTCGATTAAAAGGAGCTCTGTAACAAACCTAACGCGAATGTCTTCCTGTGATAATAGCATGGCTCACTGTGAACACCTGTTGGAGAAAAAAAGAAAGGGGGAAAAAAAGCAAAGAATATTTATACATCACTCGGCAGGAGCGCCAATGAGCTATGTTTAATGCTTACACCCACGGTATGTTCTTGCAGAAGTTTCAGGGGCGTGTCCACGTGAAATTTGACAGAAGAGAGAAAATCTCATGAATGTAAGGATTGCTGGTAGAAGTGGGGTAATGGTAGAAATATTAGCAAAAATAGCAGCGGTAGTAGTAGTAACAACAAGAGTAACTGGCGTAGTAGTAGTTAATGATGTTATTGTTGTGGTAGTTGCAACTGCAACACTATTCATAATAGTAGCAGTAGATGATAACTGTATTTTCAAAGACGCAGTACCATAGCAGTAAGTACAATGTTAAAAAATGAGCAGATAGTAGTAATAGTAGTAGTAGTAGTAGTAGTAGTAGTAGTAGTAGTAGTAGTAGTAGTAGTGGTGGTAGTAGTAGTAGTAGTAGTGGTAGTAGTAGTAGTAGTTGTTGTTGTTGTTGTATTAGTAGTAGTAGTAATAGTAGTAGTAGTAGTAGTAGTAGTAGTAGTAGTAGTAGTAGTAGTAGTAGTAGTAGTAGTAGTAGTAGTAGTAGTAGTAGTAGTAGTAGTAGTAGTAGTAGTAGTAGTAAGGTATTAATAACATTAATATTAATAGTACAGCTGTAGTAACTGTATTAAATGTAGTATTTATAGTAGTAACAGTGCAATAGTAATGTTACTAATATTGAAACAGCAGTAGACTAGCAACAGTAGTCGCAGCAACAGTAGTTGCAGCAACAGTAAGAGCGGCAGCAGAAACAGCAGTACAAAGAAGCAGAATAACCGAGCAGCAATGTAAGAAAAGAGAAGATAAAAACTCACATAACTGACATTTTAATATGCATTGCTCGAGTTGTAGAATATCTTGCCAGTATGTTCAGCCCCAGAAACATTATCAGCGGCCAAAACAGGACTTCAGCTAAACAATACTTTGACCTATAAAGCTCACCTCAGTTTTGAAAACCCGATAGCTTAACTAGTTAATATAGTGACATATCAAGTTCACCTCAAGTTTTAATACACCCAAATACAAATGACTACAAAGAATCAACGGATTACCGTAATTAGCACCAAATAAATTAACGTTGTGCTAGCATTGTCCAACCAGAACACTAACCAAAATACAAATACATAAATAAAAAATCATGAGTGAAATTACGTCTTTTATAATTTTTCCTTTTAATAATATAGAGCGTACAATTGACAGAGTGATTAGAATACTGTTCTCTTGTGGCAAAGGTGCAGGGTTCGATTCACGATACCAACACACTCCAGTTGTAAATGGATACCTGACTGCTCTTTGAGTTATTAAAGGAAACAACAGCGAGAAAAGCAACTAGTCACCCCATCTCTCGATGCTGGACCTAGTATGGGGAAGTCTCTAACACTTCACTCCCCTACGGCAGTATAGATCCCTTTGATTGTTCGATGAAGTCTATGGAACCCTTTGATTGTCCAATAAAGTCTCTGCACCCCTTTGATTGTCCGATAAAGTCTCTGCACCCCTTTGATTGTCCAATAAAGTCTCTGCACCCCTTTGATTGTCCGATAAAGTCTCTGCACCCCTTTGATTGTCCGATAAAGGCTATGGACTCCTATGATTATCCGATGACGTATATGGACTCATGTGACGGTATTTCCTCCCCTGCTTTGCAGTAGTGGTCCAACAGTGGCCAAAACGCAAGAGTATCTAATATGGGCTTCAAAGGTATCTACCTTCGCACACGATTACTCTTGGCAGAGATGTAGATAGAAGGGTGATGACACTTCTATTACAAAGGGAGTCTTCACAAGATATTCAGAATAAGCGAGAACAATACTGCTTTAGCTGAGTATGTTAACTCTGTAATTCTGCCGACGCTTTTGTGAAGGATTTAAGCACTTATTACTTTCAGCTCGTTTAAGCTCCCACCCCTGATTTACTCAGTGGAATTCTATTAGTCTAGTATAGTTCTGGTCAGAGTGTGAGTAGTAATTTGACTCAGACAAACATGCAGTAACTTTAAAATGATTAAATCGAAGTTAAATTTGTAAAATTGCAAATAAAAAAATTTAATAATCACTTTAGGTTTTAACAGTTGGAAAATAATTTGAATAGTTATGGATCAAGAAAAGTTATCATCGTGGTCTTTAAGGATTGTGAAGTGTTACAAGAAGTTCAAGTGGCAGCATAGATTTTAACTTAGCTACCAATGACGGTTCTGCTACTTCTTATGGGTTGGTTCTTTTCACTCTGCTCCCGCTCGTCTCTGGTCAAAGTTGTCAGGGGTACCTCGTTTCCCAGAAATGTCAAGGAGAATCTACCATGTGGGTCCTTCGTCTTAAAGCTTAGGCCACTGTTCCCTTCTTGTTCCAGAGATAGTACGTTCTGCTGGTACCACCAATAAGCCAATCCTGGCTCACAGACTTTTTGCTCAGATGAATAAAAGAGACTTGAATCGGCCTCTTACACGCGTCTGGGGTGTCGTTATTTTAATAATTCCCCTCTCTGACTTCGTGTGTGGTCCTTCAGTTTCCTCAGTCCCGGTTTCCTTATTTAAAATGTTTGAGATTTCGTCGGCTATATTGTAAGTCCTGATAAATACTCCAATAAAAGGTGTCCGGTATTTTAAGAAGGAATTCTGAATTCTAATTCTTCACTGTAACAGTCTGGTGTCTTGGCGAGCGATTTCTCAAGTGAAATAGCTTGAGAAAATGGTCAGATTATATTCCCTGCCTTCCCACGACTTCGTTTGTTATGAGCTATCAAAAAACTCCAATCATATTCAAACAGGCGGGTTATGGGGTAATTTCAAAATATTCCGACATCGGATAATTTTGAACGTAAGGCAGAGGTCAACTCTCTCATACGAGGGGCGTTCAGAAAGTAATGCACCACATTGTTTTTCTCAGGAGCTGTTTATTCAAAAAGCATGAAATTTATACACAATATACATGGATATGTCATGTAAACATCGGTATTATTCAACATAATCCCCATCAACTTGTACGGATTTATGCCAGCGCGAAACAAGTGCATGTATTCCTAGCCCGTACCAGATTTTGTCTTGATCGTGTAGCCTTTTCTTCGCTGCATGAATCACTCCTTCATCATCTTCAAACCTTGTCCCACGGAGTGCATCTTTAAGTGGACCAAATAGATGAAAATCAAAGGGTACCAAATCGGGACTATAGGGTGGATGGGGTAGTACAGTCCAACCCAATTTGGTGATTGCTTCCCGTGTTGCCAGACTTGTGTGAGGTCGCGCATTGTCGTGAAGGAGAAGCAGGTCTGCTGGATTCTTGTGCGGCCGAACTCTGCGAAAACGTTGATTGAGTTTTGTCAATGTCTTAATGCAAGCTTGCGAATTGATTGTCTCTCCTCTTGGCATAACGTCCACAAGAATCACACCTTCAATGTCCCATACGACAGTGATCATGACTTTTCCAGCTGAAGGAATTGTCTTGAATGTCTTTCTTCGTGGTGATTGCGGATGATGCCACTCCATTGACTATCTTTTTGTCTCGGGTTCAAAATGATGTGCCCAGGTTTCGTCACCTGTAACGATCTTAGCCAAAAAGTTCTCTCCATCAGCATTGAAACGCTCCAACAATTCAGAAGAAATTGCTTTCCTTTGCAATCGGTGGTCATTTGTGAGACTTCGAGGAACCCATCTTGCATAAACCTTAGAAAATCCGAGAGTTTTTATAACTGCATTTGCACTACCAATGCTGACTGACAGCTGTAAGGCCAATTGTTGAGTAGTGATTCGCCTATCAGTAAGAATAATGTCCTCAGCGCATTTCAACATTTCTGCGATGGTGGCTGTGGCAGGACGTCCACAGCGCGGCCGATCAAGCAGCTCCGTATCTCCACTTCCTGATTCTTTGATTCTCTGAACCCAGCGACTGACTGTACTCCTGTCGACTGCAAAACTTCCATACACATCACATAGACGCTTGTGAATGTTCACAACAGTTTCCTTCTCTGCAACGAGAAATTCTATCACAATTCGCTGCTTACAACGCAAGTTGCTAACACGCTCCATTTCAACGGTTTAGGGCAGCCGTATTATTTGGCCGGTTGCAGTGCAATTTGGTGCACACAATTGGCACATGCGATATTTGAAGTGTGCAAAATTTCATGCTTCTATCTTCATTATTAGCTGAGAAAAACGATGTGGTGCATTACTTTCTGAACGCCCCTCGTATATGGTAATAAGATGTCCGATGTCCGATGTGTACAAACTTACAGACAGATCGGTAAACTCATACAACAGCGTGTTCAAAACATAACCATTATTACTTTATCAGAAAGTACTCTTGTCATAACAAGTAGGACAGGAAACGCTTATGTCATAAGTTTCCGCCTCGTACACGAGATCTTGTGCTAATATTAGCTAAGCTGTGCCGCTCCCTTGCGACTGCGAGTAATTATCTCAGCAAATCTGGGTAGAGTCAAGCAAATGTGATTATTATCACCTACAGGGAGTGACAAGCAATTCGACAATACTCAAATATCTGCTACTTAGCAGAAAAATAACGATGAAAGAAAGAAAGAAAAGTGCGAAAATTGAGAGCACATAATAAAAATCAGTCCCACAAATGTACCGATACTGCTGGAGTGAAACAAAGATCGTTTTGTCCTTTGATTGTCCGATGAAGGTTATGGACCCTTTCTTGGGAAGAAAAAAAATGAACATAGCATAATGAAAAAAAAAAAAACTTTACATTTAAAATTTCAGGTTTGGTACAAGGTCCCACTGGAGACCATTCACAGAACCCCTAGGGGTTCATTGACCACAGGTTTAGAAACCTGGTCTACAAGAAAGAACATAAAGCGGTAACTATCATCATGTGACGTATTCTTTCCAGAACGTTGTTTCCATTACAGCTGCTCTGAACGCATCACGATTCTGGGCAAGTCGACCTGCATCAGCCAAAGACAAGTTCAGACTCTCTGTGATGTCCTGGGTCCACCGTCGTCTAGGTCGACCCCTTCCCCTTTTTCCAGGGACCATGCCTTCCATCACTGTTTTTTCCAGACTATTATGTCTTTTTATATGACCGAAAAATTTCAGCTTCCTTATTGCGATGGTATTTAGCGGTAACTATAGTAACATTTGATAGTACTGATGATATTGATGAAGTAAACAACATTTTGTTGAACTGAAAATCCTTCAAAATTTCTCTTTTTTTTCAGCAAGGTTGTCAATGGGAAATATCAGTAATCAATCTCAGCAACCAGCTATCTTTTACTACAAAATCAGTTTTTTTTTCTCTGTCCTTCGTTGTGTTCCAGCCCCACAAAAAATTACCCCGGTCTGGCCTCATCTTTGGCATTTCTTAACTTTCAACACACTTTCTTGTATGAGTCTAGTTCAAAATACACCTTCGACTGCCTACATCTACACACAGCTACAGCTTCAGTTGTCAGACAAACTGGTCTTGTTCACGTGCATGGCAGAGTGCGTGTATGTGTGTGTGTGTATAGCAGTTGCGAGAAACCGCGTGTGTGAGGGAGGGAGAGATTTTTTTCTTACAGATCGTATTCTTATCTCCCACCCGTAAAACACGGACCAAGAGCAGTGCTCAAAGCCCGAACGGTTGAGTCCACTTTTTAGTCTGGGGTAAAATAAGTGTGTTGTCTTGTGCGAAAGATTTTATTTTTTCTTATGTATTTTAAATCTGCTTCAATATATTATTGTCTATCCTAGAATAGTTCCTGGAAAAACTCTGAAACGACAAAGAAAGAGTGGGACTGCTGTAATCCTAGGCATGTCGTACAGGGCGAATAAATACGAGGTTAGAATGGGCCTGGCAACTTCCTCATGTCAAACAAATTGCCAAAATAAACCCTCGCTGCAGGAGCAAGTCAGTGCAAGGGGACCAGATGCAATAGCGGCTCCGTGTTCTGCAAGTAGCGCAAATGAAAATGATGATGTCGTATAATAAGAGTTAATGAAAATATATATAAAAAATCACTTGATATTTAGGAAACTCTGTAAAAGAGAGTTACAACAGGATGCAATCTGATCATCAGAAGTACCCCCTCCCCTCGGACTAATGTTTCGGCCCTTTAATCTACTTTACATTCCAATGGGGCGGGCATACTTGGGTCATGACTCCCAGGAGGTGTCATCCTCCTGTTGTGTTTTCCAGTCTGCGCTGGGAATTGAACCCACTCCACCTTGGTTGCGACTTTCAACTTCACTCTTGGTCTTATTCAAGCTGTCAGCTTGAGGCAATTGTGAAAGCAATCATTGCTGTATATAAATTACTGTTCCATAGCCCGTTGCGGTTGCTCCATAGTCAACACGATGTCTTCCCCGCGTGTGCGATGCTTCTTAAGATGCTGTAAAGGGGTGCAAGGCTTCTTAAGATGATGTAAAGGGGTGCAAGGCTTCTTAAGATGCTGTAAAGGTGTGCGAGGCTTCTTAAGATGCTGTAAAGGTGTGCGAGGCTTCTTAAGATGCTGTACAGGTGTGCAAGGCTTCTTAAGATGCTGTAAAGGGGTGCAAGGCTTCTTTAGATGCTGTAAAAGGGTGCGAGGCTTCTTAAAATGCAATAAAGCGGTACCAGGCTAAGATTCTGTAAAGAGGTGCGAGGCTTCTTATAATTTTCCTTAAGATAGCATGATCACAATGGTGATTTTGAGAATGGGAGATAGGGAGAGCAGTCATGGAGGTGGAAATACTTCTCTCTTAAAATTCTTTAAATCAACAACATTATCATGCATCGCTTCATGGTGTTTCACGTGTAGTTCCCCGAGTCTCTGGGGAGACAACGAAATAACAGGACGACTACTTCCAAAAGGCAGGTAGTAAATGTCGACTAAAGTTAGGTTGTGCATGGAGCTAGCAACCTCATCTTGTGAAACACGATGCAACAGAAACTACCGCTACAACAGCTTATGAATGATTTGATGCAGACTTTCTACAAGAGAACTAGCGGCAGTGGTCGCGCAATGCTCCATAAGAAGTGAAATAGGGAAAAGATGAAGAAGAAGAAGAAGAAGAAAAAATAGAAGCATCGTGGTTTTAAACAACAGTTTTTCCACTCTCTGACACTTTGTACCACAGACTGCTATTTTTTTTAACGAGGACGTACTATTGTACGATTTTACGACACAGTACTTACTATTACATAAATACCGCAGTTAACGCTACTCCTTTTAAGCGTTGTTTCATTATTGCGCTCTTGTAAATTTGAGTTAATTTGTACTTAAAATGTTTAAAATTACAAAAATCCAAACGCAAGTCAAAACATTCAAAACTTCCCAAAAGCAGCTTTAACTGCTAACATTGATTTAACCAATCAGAATGCTTTAGTCACGACCAATCATCCCCAAAAAAAAATGTTGAACTGGCCAGTGAATGGGGACTGGAGGTTGTGACAACAATGTTGAGAATTTACGGCAATCTTGTGGTGAGAGTCTTAGCAATGAAGATCTTCGAGAATCGACAGAGCGACGCATCCAGATTGAATCTGAAGCTTCTTATGCAGAAGAGAGAACAGCAGTCAGAAAACTTACCACTGAAATCATCACCACGATCGTGCATATGATTGACCAGTTGATCGACTGGGCACGAAGCAAGGTGTTGTGTTCTTGACATGATTTCCTGCTTCAAGTATGTGAGACAACGAAAGAATATAACTACTGCTCCCTCAGGCATGTCGTATAAGGCGACTGGTGTGAGGTTGTGTATAGTGCTTGCAACCTCATTTTGTAAAATATATATCCACGGAAACCACTACTACAAAAGCATGTGAATGCTTGGTGCTGGCTTCCTACAAGGGGACCAGCTGCCGTGGTGGATCCATGATCTGTAAGGAGCTCAAAGGAAAATTATGATAATGAAGAACCGCTTCATGAGAGGAAACTATGGACAATCACTTCTCGAAGTCAGCTTCAAGAAGCAGCCGAAGTTTGAGGACGACTCACAGCACAGTCCCTCATCTAAGATATAGCCTACCGCTGCGGCTGTGATACGTTGCTGTTTTACTGATGTAATGACTTATTCATGACACATTCAATAAAAATTCTTTATTATACTATTGATGTGTGTATATACACATATGAATTACTGTGTACAAACTGTCTTATATATCTCTGGTTGAAAATAACATCACCAGGAATGTATCGTCGTTTATGTAATATTGTAATGAGATACTGAGAATAATTAATGATAGCATTTTAGATGAATCAGCAAGGTTAAGACTGTGGGAATGTGGCATCAAACGTAAGGCGGCACCCGTCGTGTATATAAACGTACAGGGGGTTTGCCCAGAGTACAGTGATGTCGATTCTGTTCAACAATAACATTATAATGAATCCGCATAGCGGTGTTCCACTTAGCGTTCCACGTACAAGGAACATATTCTTAACTCTAACAGGGTATTACAGTATTTTAATGGTATTGTATTAGTTCAATCGTTAATTGCCTTTTCCCTCTACACGGAAAATAGGCCTCCAACAGACACGTGACAAATCATTCTGTGTATTCTACACCTTGTAGGTGTGTTTCTTCAAATGCAATTTTGTTATCTTATCAAACAACTCATTTTAGTTCCTCATGACACACCGGTTGAGAAGCTCTGCTTCAAAACATCTATACACCCAATCACAGCTCATCTCCGCTGGTACCGCAAGCTGAACACCTCCAACTTCTGTAATGGATTCTCCCAGGAAAAAGCCATCAATGCTATAGCAACAGAAAACCAACTTCACCGCCCACTCTTATTTTCTTCTCTACGTTTGTTATTTATTTTCGTGATCTGTTCTCACGGATGTCAGTTCTCCCACCATTCGCTACTCTCACTTTGACTACTACTGCTAGTGGTCTACACCTAAGGGCAGCTGAAATTTCCTGAGCTTTCGGTGTCACAGAATGCCTCCTACGGTAAGATTTTAACTAATTCCCTCTTTACATTTGACTTCTTTTCTTCTTTTTATAGTTGTCTTAGCTCCCTGTGGATTATAGGGCTTTACTGCAGCGTTCCCTTGTTTCTGATATAGAGCCGATTGTTTTCCACCGCCGTCAGATGGTTCTGAATCTTGGTACTCGCGGTGCCTAATCGTGAGTGGTTTTTGTATTCTCTGTTAGCCTCTGCTGGTTCGTATTGAATGCCAGGGAGTTTCTGTTAACAAAGAATATTAATTATTTCGTGGATTGAAATGAAGAACATTGGGCATGTGTTTGATGTCATTAAAATAAGTCGTCAACGTCATTAGTGTTATGATTCTTAACCCTAACACTTACCCCCTTAGGATCTCAGAATTCTTTCTTAAGGCCGTATTGAACAGACGTCCCACTAGTCTCCATTTCAACCATTTTGTGATTTCTTCATGCAACCAGCAGCATAGAAACTGTAATATGACTCTCTCTCTCCCTTTCTCTCTTTCACTTTCTCTCTCACTCCAACTCCCTCCTTTTCTATTAAATTGAAAACTTTGTAGAGTAAACATTATTATACACAGTCATTGCTATTCTCTTTTTAAGGCATTGAGCATAAAGTTCTTTTATTATTATTATTGTTGCCATCATCAGTAGATCATGAACAAACATGCCTTTTCTTTCAGACGTATCAAATTTCCTTTAAAACAACATACTCTTCTTTCTCATGTTCTTTTCTTTCTTCCTCCTCTCCTCTACCTCTTTTCCTTTTCATCATCCTTTTTCGTCTTATTTTTCCTCTTCTTCATCGATTTCATTCGTTTTACCTCTTCATGTTCTTGTGCTGTCTCATCTCTTTCCTATTCTTCTTTCTTTTATTTCTTCCATCTTGTCCTTCATCTTTTTCTTTTTCATCTTCATTGTCTACTTTGTCACATTTTTTTTTTCTTTGTCTCTAACATTGTAACTAAGAGTTTAGCTAAAAAAATACAATGTGTTCTAATCCTCTGTGTTGGAAGCCGCGCTGGTGTGATGGTTACCACATTGCGCTGGCGATCAGGTGTTCAAGGTTCAAGCCCGGGCGTGCGCATGTGAAGGAGTGTCATCGACCGGGATTTTGACTGAATAACCTGAATGGCTCCTGAGATAAACCCTCTGTGGATGTGAAGGAGCGAAGCTCCTGACCGGGTTGGAAGGAAAGTCCACATACTCCCCAGCCTCGCAATGACATGTCATTGGGCCGAAGGGCTGAAAGCCCAAATGCCGCTGGTTAAGAAAAATAAAAATCCTCTGCATTATTTTTGTTAAACCCATTCCCTGTTCAAGGTGTGCAGGTCGACTCTTATTCTGACCCTTCCTGATGTGCGAGAACAATTCTGTTTACATTTCACATTCATTCATTCTTTCAGCTTCCTTGAACGCAGTCTTCAACAAATTAAACGGCAATAAAACCTGTCCTGTTATTCCTTCACGGTCTTTCAAAGCCTTCTTTGTGCCTTCCAAGCCTATGTCTAATTCCTCCATGTCCCCCCTCCCCCAACTTCTCTTACCACGGGTTTTCCAAAACAAGGACGACCCTGCTACACTTTCAACTGGTTGTCTTAGTGTGTAGACTTTTCAATGTCAGGGCCTTAATCGTATCATCTCTTTAATGTACAATGTCAGGGCCTTAATCGTATCATCTCTTTAATGTGCAATGTCAGGGCCTTAATCGTATCATCTCTTTAATGTGCAATGTCAGGGCCTTAATCGTATCATCTCTTTAATGTGCAATGTCAGGGCCTTAATCGTATCATCTCTTTAATGTGCAATGTCAGGGCCTTAATCGTATCATCTCTTTCATGTGCAATGTCAGGGCCTTAATCGTATCATCTCTTTAATGTGCAATGTCAGGGCCTTAATCGTATCATCTCTTTAATATGCAATGTCAGGGCCTTAATCGTATCATCTCTTTAATTTGTAATTATGTTTCTTCCCATCAGTTCCACACGACAATCCACTTTTCCCGTGTTCTATATAAATTGTCTTTGCCTCTACTTAATCGCCCTTCTAACACTTTTATAACCTTCCATCATCCGACTGTCATACTCAATGATTCAGATCAACCACACGCACACTTCTGTTATGCTCAAAGTACAAAGACACGTGACTACAACCCATTTCCCCCACCTGCAAAATTTGACCCTGTGCCAGAATTTCATCCGTGAGATCTATTAGCATTTTGGAAACACGCTAGCGACATCCGAGATGGAACAGACTTGGCAAAAGTGCCGATGTTTTCAACAGAGCCCAGCTTTTTCTCGAGTTCATGCTTACATCTCCCATTTCCGTTACAACCCATAATTCCCTCGAATGTCTTTAACTTTCTGCTGCATCATATATTTTCGTGCGTCATTTTTCACCTGCTCTCAGTTCTGCGTAAAGTTGTCCCGCTCTATTTGCTTGTTCTCAGCTTGTTGCATTTGCAGTTTTCTCCCAGAAGAATGCCCCCAAAGGTAAGAAATATTTTAGAAAGAAAGGAGTTGGGGATTTCTGGTAGAAATAACAGTATGGTACGACAGCAGCTAGTCCAACAATAGAAGTAATATAAATTGCTATATTTAATATAGGCGTACTCATTAAGGACAATGTCATCAGTTTGATCTTGGAATTTTCCCAAACTAAACCTTCATCATTACAACATCATCGTTGTAGAAAGATTTTTCATATCATCAATTTTTCGCTTGCGTCGTGAGGTTCCCGGGGGTCACCGAGGAGACTCAGAAAGAATATGCCTACTGCCCCCTCAAGTGTGTTGAAAAAGGCGACTAATATGAGCTTGTGCATGGAACTGGGAACTTTAACATGTAAAACAAGTGCCTACATAGATCACCGCTGCAGGTGCACATGCATACTTTGGCACAGGCTTCCTGCAAGGAAACCAGCTGCAGAGAATGTCCAAAGCTCCCTATAGAGTGAAAAGAGAAGCGTTGATAATAAGGAAGTTTTGGCTCGTCAGTTTTCCTTATTCCTTTTATTGCACCCTCGCCTGTTTCTGGTTGTCATAACAACGGTTACTTGCGACATTTTGTATAATGTATTTAACTGTTGCTTATTGTTCAAAAATATTAACAGTATACACGGTGGTACAAACGTAAGCAAATAGTCTCTTTACATTCCATCACCCTTCAGCTCACCAAGGAGCATAGGCCTTCAGCAAGCGTTTGACAGGTCCTGTGCCATCAGCTCTAGGTCTTTCTATTTCTTCTTCATGTCTGTATCCAATTTTTGTTCATGTGTTCTTTGGTCTCTCTCTCTGTCTCTCTCTCTCTCTCTCTCGCTGGGGAATACCCAGGGGATTCCAGAACAAGGACTGCCTTGTAATGCTATCAACAGGTTTCCTGAATGTGTGTCCTTTCTATCGCCAGCGCCCTCTTCTCATCTCTTGTTCCATTGGCAGTTGTCTGGTACTTGTCATCAACTCCACATTTGTGATCTTATCATACCACTTCAACACTTCTGATCTACGTCTGTATATTTTTGGTTGTTGTTTTTGTTGTTCTCCATGTCTCAGAGCCATACAATAGGACTGACTTGACATTTGAATTGAAGATTATTATTTTAGTGTTGGACTTGATTTCTCTTGATCTCCATATGTTTCCCAATGCAATGAAAGCTCCTCTTGCTTTTTGTATTCTTATTTTGATATCATTGTCTATCCCTTCAACTTTATTTATGCTGCTGCCAAGATATTTTTAAGATTCTACATCTTGTAGTGGTGTTTCTTCAAGTTTCACCATGTTTTAATTTCTTGCATTTATTCGCATTATCTTTCCCATGTGTATTTTCAGACCTACTTGCTGTTTCATTTTGTCTTGCATCTGATTACGATTATGGGACAGAAGAGCCAAGTCAGAAGTGATTCTCTATCTACAATGTTGAATGCCTTTTCATAGTCCACAAATCCGGTGAATTCCATTCCAGACTTTGTTCATCTATCATTCTCAAAGTGACTTTCTGTACAGGATCTATTTTGTCAAAATTCTGCTTGTTCGTCTCTCAGTTGCCTGTCTATGGACTCTTTTAATCTCCCAGGGATGATCTTGTTAATATTTTTCCTGACACTGATAGTAACGATATTCATCTGTAATATATGCACTCTTGTAAATCTCCCTTCTGTGGCAACTTGACCATATAACCTTCCTTCCATTCTGCTGAAACTTCTCTCTCTCAGACTGTTCCAAGTTATTTGTATAATAGCTCTGTATCAGTGTCAATATCTGCTTTGATGGCCTCTGCAGGAATGCCATCTGGACCAGCCGCCATCTGGACCAGCCGCTTTTCCATCTTTGAGAAGCTTTATGGCTTTCTTTATTTCTTCCCTATTTGTTCGTTAACAGTTGATTTGCAGCTCCTCTGCTGCTGGCTGGATGTCTGGGGGAATTTGGTGGAGCTGGTCTGTTGAGAAGTTCCTCTGGTGGTATTTTTTTAAAAACCCTATAAGGTAAAGGTAGCCCCACGGGCCGGTTTAACCATTTGGTGAACTAGGCGGTCACCTTGGACAGCAATTTTTTTGGGGTGTGTGGGGGTGGGGATCCAGTGACTTAGAATTTGCAGCCATAAAGAATCAACACAAGAAAAACAAGAAGTGTGATATACTATATAGAGTAAAGATTACTATATCCAAATTATAACCCACACAGTCGTTGAGCTGGGTATTCCAAGCACGGGATAACCATCATTTCTTGCGGAAGGGTCAAAATCCACTGAAAGAAATGATTTGGAAAATTGCCCAAATCAATCCACTCAAACTATTGTTTCTCTTTGTACGTTCTTGCTCATGGCCATATCTCTAGCTGACATTTTCATTTGAAATAGTAAACACCTTCAGCGAACGATAGCTTTAACTGTTGCACTGTGTTGCTACATTATTTGATTCAACAGGCGGACCTAGCGGTTAGATGAATAGACAGATTAATATACAGATAGACAGGTACCTGGGACACGGTATCTTCTTCTTTGATCCATAACCGGCAAAGCAGTCAGTGGTCATCACGCCTGGTTTGGCGTCTTGTAGGGCAGCAACAAATTGATTCCACTTTGCTCGGTCGGCGGTCATTCTTCATACAATTGCCCCAACTCTAGTTCATTCTTTGCATCTCGGCTTCTACAGTTCTCCGCCAAGTTGTTTTTGGTCGGCCTCTCTTTCGCTTTCCCTCGGGGGCCCATAGCGGTATATAATAATAATAATAATAAATTCTTTAAGCACCAAACACGGCGCATAAGGCAGAAACCAGTGCTCTCCAGGTTGTTCGTTGTGACGCCACTCCTCTTAGCTCTTGCACATTATTTAGGCCCAACGTTCTTCCTTCTCTTATTATTGTTCTTCTGAGTGTTTCTTTTGGTCTTCCTTTTTTTCCTCTTACCCTCAGGAACCCAAGTGAGCGCCTGTAGTGGTATTCTGTTGTTTTGCATTCGTAGGACATGACCGATATAAGACCATCGTCTTTTCCTTATATAGTCGGAGACATATTTCTGCCTAGAGTCTTCTCTTATTTGTCGATTAGTCTTGAATTCTTTCCAACTGATGTTCATGAGTTTTCTAAGACATTTGTTCTCGAATGTATTCAGCTTGTTCTCAATGATTTTGTTATTTTCCAACTCTCACAGCCGTATGTTAACACTGAGATAACATTTGAATTAAACAGACGAAGCTTGGTATGTATATTCAATGATCGTAATTTCCAAATGTTAGATAACACTGACAAACAACATTTTTCTTTCTTATATAAGAATAAGTGTTCTTATGTCAGTTTTTTGCGCTGATTTCAAATTTGAAATCCGTTTATCTCTATCACGTCAGGTTTTTAAGATATTTGTGAATACATATATTTTTGGGAAACCGTTATGTGCTCCGTTTCATTTTTACTACATAACTTATTAAAAATTAATAAAATGCAAAATAATTCCACTTTTTATACTGCTAAAAGATGCATGACATATGTTACGCTATTTTCCAATAGTTACTGTATTTTGAAATAATTCTGAGCGAAATATGGCTTCTAGAAGTTGTAGAAATTCGGCTGATCTGTTCTGTTACGTGTGCGGATATTTTACCGATCGTGTTCACCAGAAAAACTTTACACCATTACTAAAGAAAGCATATGAACTTTATTTCGATTCGAAAGTTGATGATGCAAATAAATCTTGGAAGCCAAATGCAGTTTGTTCGACTTTGTGCAAATACATTGGCAGGTTGGTTATGAAAATCGCCGAAGCATAAGTCGATGCCTTTTGGAGTGCCAGTAATATGGCGTGAACCGACAAATCACGCTACTGATTGTTACTTCTGCTTGACAAATATCCATGGTTTCACTTTTAAAACTAGAAAGTCTGTGGTTTATCCAAATATTGAATCGGTTTCGAAACCAGTGTCTCGTGATCCAATCACGTGTCCGATCCCAGTTCCACCAGAACAATATCCGTTGGACGTGAATGAACCATCAGAAAGTGATAGTTTACCTGCTTCAGAAACTAATTCTGACTCGGATTATATACCGGTGAATGATGGTGTTCACTTAATTAACCTTTCAGATCTAATACGTGATCTCGCTCTTACCAAAGGACAAGTGGAATTACTCGGTTCGCGACTCAAAGAATGGAATCTTTTAGCGCCCAATACTTTGATATCTAAATTTCGTCATAGACACAGAGAACTTGTTCAATACTTTGAGATGGATGATGACATTTGCTATTGCAAAATTCCAGTCGCCTACTCTGTTCATATGAAAGAAACTTATGACAATATGGCTATACTTTGGCAAAAATAAAGTACAATGACTACCAATGGCGGATTTGTGGAGACCTAAAGGTCATTGCAATTCTCACGGGCATGCAGACTGGGTATACTAAATTTTGTTGCTTCCTATGTGAATGGGACAGCCGCAACAGACAGGAACATTATGCAAGAAAGGTGTGGCCTATCAGGGATCGTATGCAGCTCGGGCATAAAAATGTAATACACGAGCCATTAGTTAACAAAGACAGCATCATTTTAACACCGTTACATATAAAGTTGGGGCTCATGAAGAATTTCGTAAAAGCATTAGATAAAATGAGCAAAGCTTTCACTTATCTTCGAGAAAAGTTTCCGCAAGTTAGCGATGCAAAGATAAAGGAAGGTATCTTTGTAGGACCTCATATTAGGAAAGTTATTGCAGACAAACAATTCGAGAACTTGTTACATGGTAGTGAACTTCACGCATGGATGGCATTCAAATCGATCGTCGATAACTTTCTGGGAAATCACAAATCTGTCGACTATGTGCATATTGTTAAGCAGTGCATAGATGCATACAGAATTATGGGCTGTAACATGTCCCTCAAAATCCATTTGCTCGAGATCTTGACTTTTTCCCTGACAACCTTGGCGAAGTCAGCGATGAACATGGAGAACGATTCCATCAAGATATCGCCGTAATGGAGTCACGTTATCAAGGACGGTGGAGTGTGACCATGCTTGCCGATTATTGTTGGATGTTTCATCGCGATGTACCACATGCCATTCACCGACGAAAGTCGACTGCAAAGAAATTCAAGCCTACATAACTGTTATACTTCTTGTACGAATGATGTTATAATACTGTATGCGTTGTTAAAAAACTTCAATTGCGTATTTCTCGAGATCCCGACTGATAGAGAAAAACGGTTTGCAGATTTAAAAACAGCGCATTAAAATTGACCAGAAAAACATAGAAATGTTAGAGAAAGAAAAAAAAAATTTTTTTTTGTTAGCCAGTGTAATCTATTGAAGGTGCTAGCTGCCAAAGCAATTCTAGTATGGATTTCTCTTGTTGTGTCACCATCCTGAGTCATTTTACTGCCTAAATAATTGAAACTTTCAACTTTCTGTAGTTTTTCCCCGTTCAAGATGATATCAAAGGTCTCGTTAGAAAAGTTCATAGCTTTAGTTTTAGAGGCATTTATTTGGAGACCTATTTTAATCGAGAGATGACACAAATTATTTATTGCTTCTTGGGATTGCCTTGGTGTTGAACTTAAGAATGCTACATCATCTGCGAAATCCAAGTCCCCCAGGAATTTTCCATTTGTCCATTTTATACCCAATTGTTCATTGTGGGTATAGTTTCTCATAACCCAATCAATAGCTATTCCAAAAAGTAGTGGTGACATAATACAGCCTTGTTTCACCCCTGTTTCTACTGTAAACCATTCTGTATTCCCTTTATTTGTTCTAACACAACATCTTGCATTGTCATATAGCGCTTTGATTATATTCACATATTTTGTTGGAAAACCATAGATTGTAAGTATCTTCCACAATGATGGGCGGTGTAGACTATCAAAGGCTTTTTGAAAATCGACGAAGGTGATAATAAGTGGCGATTGCCTTTCCACTGATTCTTCTATAATTGTTCTTAGTGTGAATATTTGATCAATACATGATCGTTTCGGCCTGAAACCCGCTTGTTCTTCTCTGATCTTTTCGTCAGCATGCAATTTAAGTCTTTCTAACATCATGCAACATAATAATTTTCCAGGTACTGATAATAGAGATATACCACGCCAGTTATTACAGTCCGAAAAGTGGGTGAAATGTGTTTACCATAGTCACGACTTGCACGTGAAAAGCAAATTTCAGCAATGTTATGAACAGGCTTTGCCATAGGAAGCATTTTCAAACATGCATTATTTCCCTTTCCACCACGTACATTTGATTGACCTTGGAGGTACACACACGTAACACAGATTTGATTTATTGTCAGATTAACAAACATTGTTTAAGCATGGAACAAAATGCAGCAAAACTTTTTTGACTGAGTGTTCAGGTTTTAAAAAAAAACAGCATAGTTGAAATGACCTAAAAATTGAAAGTGGCCTTTAACTTTTTTTGAGCAGTATATATATATATCGAAGATAACGAAAATTACTGAGTGAAGACTATCCGTTACAATCAGTCACTTCTTGACCATGACTGCTTCAAGCTATTGCATTAAGAAAAGGTTCTTCGTCTGCCTCACCTAGTGATTTAACTTTATGAAAGCCAGATCACTCTCCACAAACTTCGACCCACTAACATCAGATGTGGACTTTCTGTGAACTCGTAATCTATAGCTAAAGATATTGATTGAAAATATGTACGTACTGCTAGCAACAGAAATGAGTTGAGGACGTCGTCGCGACCTATCTATCTATCTATCTATCTATCTATCTATCTATCTATCTATCTATCTATCTATCTATCTATCTATCTATCTATCTATCTATCTATCTATCTATCTATCTATCTATCTATCTATCTATCTATCTATCTGCCTGCCTGCCATCATACCTACAAATATATCGATCTATCTATCTACCGGTCTGTTTGTCTTTCTGTATATCCACTCACCCATCCACCCACCTATTTGTTTGTCAGTCTCCCTGTCTGTACATTTCCATTTAATTCATTCTCAGTTTTTAACTCTATCAGACTTTCTGTACTCTGAAGGTACAGCATGTATGGCTGGATTAGTGTTGCAGCTAGACTCAAAAACTGAGTTCACGAGCTCTCAAAATAAACACACTGCTCATACAACTTAGCTTCACCGGCCAAATGATAATGCGATAACGTCCAGGGGTGAGGTATGGTTGCGAACACGTGTTACCTTTGCAGAATCCCAGCCTTTCATTACATTTAGATAGAACATGTATTTAAGTTCTGCTTCATAAACAAGTCTGATAGCGCTGCAGTGTCTGTCTCTCTGCTTCTTGACTCGTCTGCCTAATGGTGCACAAAGTTTATGTCGCATGCAACGGATCATGCAAACGGATCATTTTGTCGTCTGTCTATCCGAGCACGTGAAAGTAGGCACGAACGTGTTTTCAAAACGACACCGAGTTAATATTTTTCCTGTATCAGTTTCAAAAAAGTTCTCGAGACTATCATGGACATAATGTTGAGTATTCACTGGAAGTAATTACTCATTTCTATGTGCTAGCGCATGTTCCTCCTCTTTTTCCTCTCCTTCCCCTCTCATCGTACACAGCCCATCTCTCAATATCCCATTTAATCTGGCACTTTTCCAATTCCTCCGTGTATCTGATTCTAGACAATACCTTTTAGCTCCCCAAGGAGCATGGGCCTTCAACAAACACATGCCAAGTCTTCCAGTCACATGCCATCCGCTCAAGGTCCTTCCATGTTGTCCTCAGCATTTTCACTTCCATATCCAGTTCTCTTCTCCGTGTGTTTTTTGGTCTACCTCTGCCTCTCTTTCCCTGTGGATTCCAGACCAAGGACTGCCTTGTAATGCTATCAACAGGTTTCCTCAATGTGTGTCCTATCCATCGCCAGCGTCTTCTTCTCAACTCTTGTTCCACTGGCACTTGTCTGGTTCAGGTCATCAATTTGTGACTTTTTCATACCATTTCAGTCCTTCTATTCTACGCAAGCACCCGTTTATAAAAGTCTGTAGCTTTTTGGTTGTTGTTTTTGTTACCGGGGCCTGAAAGGGGAGCAAAGAATAGTAACACTGTACCCTACAAGGCATGTCGTAAAAAGCGACTAAGGAGGGTTTGGCATGGGGCTGGTTACCCCATCCCGTAAAAAAACTTTTTGCCACAAAAAACGTCAACAAACATGGACAAGTCAAATAAAGAATATAAATCAACTCAGCCGCCCAAGACAGAAGAAGGTCCTCTGGAAAGGAGGCGCATGAAGCAACCTAGAGAAAGCTGAAAGAAGTCTGGGTTTCCGACTAACCTTTTTTCGTCTAGGAAAATCTCCAGTATTGGCACCTGGAATGTTCGCACTCTGTGTGAACAAGGGAAAACTGCACAGGTAGTAGCAGAAATAACAAATTACAGGATTGATATCCTGGGTCTCTGCGAAACACGGTGGAAAGGCATAGAGAAGAGGAGATTGATCACAAGAGAAATGGTGTTGTCCTCAGGACATGAGAAGGAAAGCCCACCACAGTGAAGGGGTGGCTCTAATGCTGTCCAAGGAAGCACAGAAGGCACTTATAGAATGGGAAGCAATGGGACCCCGAATTATAACAGCAAGGTTTAAATCAGCCAAAAAGAAAGTAAATATAAACATCATCCAGTGTTATGCACCAACAAACGATAAAGAAGAATCTGTGTAAGAAGACTTTTACACCAGACTACAAAATGTCCTGGACAATAAGAAAAGAAAGGACAATTTTGATGGGGGGGGGGGGGGGGCCTAAATGCAAAAATAGGGACCAGACAACACTGACTTTGAAGAAATCATGGGAAAGCATGGATTAGGTATGATGAACGAGAATGGGGAACTATTAGCAAACTTCTGTGCTTCAAATGAACTAGCTATAGGAGGAAGCATATTTCCACATAAAAGAATACATAAAGCAACATGGATATCACCAGAACACAGAAATGAGAATCAGATTGATCACATATGCATAAGTAAGAAGTTTAGGTCATCATTGCATGATGTGAAAGTATGTAGAGGAGCAGATGTTGTACCAGACCACCATCTTTTGTTGGCTAAAACAAAATTAAAACTCAAGAAATTTACAACAGCATATAGCCATAGACGACAGTATAATGTGGGATATCTAAGAAATCAGGAAATAAGAGAAAAATTTTCAATCACAGTATCCAACAAATACCAAGTACTCCAACAGCCGGAAGATGAAACAGATACGGAAAACCACTGGCAACGTAAAAAATATATGGAACGAGACATGTGAAGAAGTACTGAGTAAAAAGAGAACTGATCCAAGACACTAGTCAGAAAAGTGAGACTTTCATTCATTCTCAACTCATGTACTCCAGCTCCAACTCTCTCTCTGACCGTATTCTTTCTTCTCTTTTTTCCCTCCATCCATCATTTACTCCACACCTCTGATTCGAATGCTTGACTGGTAACTTTCTACTAGCCTTCCTGATTATTGCAACTATTTTTTAAACGCACGTTTGACGTTTCTTATTCGCCTCTCATATGATGTGTCTTAACCGGTGTCCGTGGATTCTTTTGGGAGGTCGTGAATGTGTTCTGGGGAGTCCGTGTGCATAACCTAAAATTTAAAATGTTAAATACTACATTATTCCTTTATGTACATTTTTTCCAAGACGGGGTCCGTAGCCTTCATCGGACAATCAACAGGGCCCATGACACAAAAAGGTTAAAAAAAACCTATTCTAGACATTCTCGCGGTTTTCAAATGAGCGAATGGCTAGTGGACACCTGTCAGTGTACATGGAAAAAAGGGATACTCACGTAAAAATCTGTCTCATGTTAGATATACTAACCGGAGATTCTCGCCTCGAGTAATTATGGGCGGCCGATTAAAAAAAAAAAAAAAGCGATTTATTGCAGCCCCGAGTTTCACTAAGAATGAAAAGGGTGGATGGATGAATGAATGAATGAATAAATCAATGGATGGAGGGGGCGAAATCATGGATTGATGCGTGGGTCGGTGGATACGCTGGTGGATACTTAGGTGAATACATGGATGGAAGAATGGATGGTATTAATAATTCAGGTTAATAGCATTTTGTGGCTCTCTGTTCTTATTTTTCTCTTCGTCGTCTGCTCCTTCCTCTACCCACTTATTTTTCTTTCTTTTCTCCGTATTTCTCTCCTTCTCCTCTGTATATTCTTTAAGTTGTTTCACTTATTCCAACACTACCTGTTTATCTGCACTTCACTCAATGTAGGTAGTTTCCTGATGAAAACTATTTCGTTGTTACCAGATGTACAAAGAATTGTAAATAGAGTTCAAACGTGAAGAGGATATAGATCTCTGGAATTCAAATTCCAGACATGAGCCGAGCGTGCTGACGTACGATCTTCGTTCTTTCTATCTCTCTCTCTTTCTCTCTCTCTCTCTCTCTCTATCCCCCTCTCTATTCTCCCCCCCCCCCCCCCCCTCCCCCTCCCCCCCCCTCCCCCCCCCCCCCCCCTTTCTTCAATAAACGATATTTTTTCTGGCAGATAAGACATACTTCTGTTCACGATTGCCAGCTTGCAATGGCGCCACGTGAATTTATGAAAGTGTAGTTTGCAGAGTGGGGGGGGGGGGGGGGGGGGGGGGGGGGGGGGCGGTATTCGAAATAGGTATACAATACATATCAAGCATTTCTGAAGGTCCCGGTCAAATTTCTTCTTTGGCTTTGTTAGAAACTCCGTTCAGATAAGTCGAAGTAATTTTTCTGTCCCAGCTCAAATGTAGACTCGCATAAGTAGGAGTTTGTCTTCATCCCACAACTTACAGTACTACATACGTAATTTTTTGTTGAGCATGTAATAACAGGTTAACAAACGTCCGAGCTTCTTGTCAGTACATTACAACGCTAACATTCATCAGCCCAGTGTGGCAGGTTAGGATAGAAGATGGACAGATAGAGTAAGTGAAAGTTGAAGAAGTACAAAACTGCACAAGATGATTTCACTGAAGGTTGGCTCGAGTAAAAACTGCAGAAAATGTTAAGTATAAGTTTCGCATGAAGACAAGAATAGTGAGAATCACTGGCAGATATTTTTAAAGGGAGACTGGAAATTACTGTTTCTTAGCAGGTTGAGAATCCTCTGAGTAGTCTAAGAGCTAGAAGGTATCCAGGCCACTGTACCCTATGGTACTGAGTTATTGGAAAGAGCCCCCATTGATAAAATACAAAAAATGGATATACAGTAAAAGACACCACTTTATCATCAAAGGAAAGTCAGTAAAACTAATCTTGATTTTAGAAACAAAAACACAAAAAAAACTGTGAAACTTTACTGATGAAAACAAAATGTCATATGGATAGAGTATGTATCAATCAAATATGTATAACAATTTAGGATAATAAACTTGACTGCAGTTCACTCTTGTCATAGTTGTTACTGAAAGTTCATTACAGGACTTATAAAATTTGATTTAAGGTCAGTGTACAAAACTATTTATAATTCATCATTTCGGACTTCTTGAATTAAGTTGGGTGGTTGGTTCTTGGTGGTTTTATTTATTCGGATCTATGACTGCAATCACGGTCACTCCTTGATTTCTCCAGGTGTAGGAAAAGGGTTGTGTGTTGGGTGTAGAGCTATCTCAGTGTTGTGTGTTAGGTATAGAACTTTCTCAGGGTTGTGAACACTCTTCCCTTGAATTCTGTCTCAGGGATATATATTTTCTTTACCGTGGGTTAAGAGTGTGAAAGCTAATTACATTCTTTACTACCGCGAAGCAGCCACCGTATCCATTACATCCCATTAATGCTGGCTGCCCAACAACAATCTTTTCTATTCACGCTGGCAAACAATTTGCACGGATGAGTGAAATTGATACTTTAGCAATTTTTTAATGACTGTAAATTTGACTGCCCCGCGCAGGTGAGGGACGGTTTAGTGTGAGGTTAGGCGCACATGTGAGGTAATTTAGTGAATATGCCTTTATAAAGTAGTTAAATTAAGTTGAATGACAGAAGATTGAACGAAAGAAAAATCTAGCCCTTCACACCCAGCAAGCACGTACTCGTCTGGCAGACGGAGCGAGCACAGGTTAACCTCGGTTTGCGAGAAAATGGCTTGCGTTAACCTCTGACAGCAACGGGACTACGTGTTGCAGACCTGAAGATAAACAGTGAAACTCAAGACCTGCACGTAGTAAATAATAAACATAAACCAGTATTTGGCGGGCATTCGTAAAAAAGAAGCAAGGAAAACTCTAGACAACCGGAAAGTTCCTGTGTCAGGGCCAGTTACTCTTAAATCACCATGCTTGTCCTGCAATAGTTATTGCTCATGAATCCATGTGAGAACCACTAACAAGGCACGCAAAAATACTGAGCAAAACTCGTTTCCAGTGTTTTTATACTATGCTACTACCAATTAACTTCACTTCAGCATTTTAGGCTTCGCTAAATTGCTTTTGAAAACTTTAAATGGTGCAGAAATGAAAATTTTTAATCAAAATGCCTGTTTCTGATGGTTACAGTAATTGCTTCATGCTTTATTTCTTATTGTGACGTAAATGTCCATCTTTGAGCAAAATTCGGACAAGCAGAATTTAGGACTAGGAGTACTTAAAATGGTTCCAATGACCTCTAAGTATCCAGACTGCACTGTAATTGTTTGTAGAGGCCATCCAAGGATATATATATATATATATATATATATATATATATATATATATATATATATATATATATATATATATTATATATATATATATTATATATATATATATATATATATATATATATATATATATATATACAAGGGACGGTCAAAAAGTAATGCCTCGTAATTTTTAATTTCATTCAATAGGCAAGAAAACAGATAAAATTCACATTGAAATGTAGCCCCAAGTCTGAACTTCAAAAATTTATTTCTCAATGTAGTCTCCGTTATTTGTTAGTTTTTGTCCATCTTCTCACAAAGGCATGTATCCCCGCACGGTAAAAATGTGTGTCCTTTGTCCTAAACCACTGGCGTATGGCGCGTTTAAGGGTCTCGGTGTCCTCAAAGTGATGTCCGCGAAGATCTTCTTTCAGTGGTCCAAATAGATGGAAGTCAGAAGGCGCAAGATCGGGACTGTAAGGAGGATGTGGTAGTAATGTCCAGCCAAATTCTGCAATCGCATCAATGGTGCGTTTAGCGGTGTGTGGCGTGGCATTATCGTGCAACAGTAGTGCAGTTCTCTGATCTTTTAATGGGTAAAGTCGCCGAAGACGACCTCTAAGCTTTTTCAAAGTTTCAATATAACGGTCTGCATTCACCGTGTTTCCCTGTTCCATGAAGTCGAGAAGAATCACACCCTTTTCATCCCAAAACACGGAGGCCATAACTTTCCCTACAGATGGTGAACTTTTGAACTTCTTTCTTGTCGGAGATGTTGTGTGATGCTATTACATTGATTGCCTCTTGGATTCTGGTTAAAAAAATGAACCAAGTCTCATCACCTATCACAATATTCGATAAAGACTCTTCTCCTTCAGTTTCGTAACGGTGCAGGAGGTTGATGGCTATGGTTTTCCTTGTTTCTTTATGTCCGTCTGTCAACATTCTGGGTACCCACCGTGCACAAACTTTTGAATAACCCAGGTCTTTAATGATGTTCTGGACACTGCCTTTACTAATGGACAACGTGGAAGAAAGTTCATCCAGTGTTACCCGACGGTCACCACGAATGATGCCATCAACTCGATGAATGTTGTGTGGAGTCACTGCGGTAGACGGACGGCCAGTCCGCTTTGCGTCAGCCGTTGAGGATTGACCTACTTCAGCTTCGTCACAACGATGTACCTAACGTCGGACAGTGCTAACATCCACTGTAGAATCTCCATAAACATTCTTCAAACGTCAGACTATATATATATAAAGGAATTGATAGAGCGAGAGGAGATTTATTACAAAGGTTGCTTATGAACATGTTTTGTTATTTTGGAAAAGGACCCGCCTCGATGGAAGGTTGGGCATGAGTTATTTTCGGCGTTTGTTTTGGATGACTAACTGTAAATAAACACCATCTTGTTATTCACTGCTGGTTGAGTGCAATACTTTTCGATAGATGTTCTCCATCCATCATCTGCATGTTGTGTGATGTATTATCATCTAGAGTTGTAGTAACAAAGCATCATCAACACCTAGCTGCCTACTGCTGGGTAGTGAGACGAGTCCACGCTATACAACACTGTAAGTACAAACAGGAACCACACTATCACGGCCACAACGGAATAAAATGATCAGAGGAGAATTTGAACCATCATCAAAATACGCAGCAGACAGAGCACAAAATACTTATTTACGTCATGTTTTTTTTTTTCCGTTGCTTGGTCGTTGTGCTGTAATTTACTTGAAGACAAAAGTTCGAGAATAATGAGCAGTGGTCCTGAAAAAAAGACCTAGCGATGCGGCAGCATGTTTTAATTTATACCTAGCATATTTAGCAAAAGTAGATTTCTAGGTCTCATTAATATCTCAGACAAAAGTCTAAAGAGAACTGAGAAATTCGGTAGAATAACTAAAATGAAAGTTCTAACATCAGTAACTGTGTCAGTTGATGTGTGTGACACTGAGACTGCAGGCAACTGCTGTTGATATTTAAACTGAATGCTTATATACTGATATGAGTGCGTGCAAGAATAGCACGTTCTCAAATTCATTGATGATTTTTAAAATAATTTTGTACATTCAAGAAAACACTAAAGTTAGTATTTCAGTTTATAAAGTTTATCGTCTCTCCAATCTGTGGCACAGAAAGGGGGTGCGGGGGGGGGGGGGGGGGGAGGGCCGCCCCAGGTGACAACCAGGAAGGGATGCCATCGAATACTATTATAATAGTACTTACTGTTAAAAAAAGTACTTGCGTGTGTATTTCTTTATGGGGAGGGAGGAAGAGGTGCCCAAGATAGGATCTGCCCAACAGTAGCAGAATATATTGCCTTTTTTAGTACTTATTTCACGAGTTCTTTAACCTGGCTTCTGAGATAATCAGTAGACCTACGTGTAGGATATATCTTTCCATCTCATGAGTGAGTTTCTCACATTCCACACGGATATGGTGATCTTTTCAGGACAATTACCTGCGTCTATTTGTGGTGTCTTGAGCAATTTCTGACCTGGCGTAGCTCATCCATCCCCAGTCTGTCAAAACCACGATAAGCCTAAACCTCACGGTTCAAGTTCCCAGTTTGTACCACTTAGACGTAGGCTGAGTCAGCCTGGCTGACGTGTTTGCGGAACACCCTTGCCAACAAATCGTGGCGGTCATAGTGTATTTGGAAACCTAGGCCCTCGGGGCTGATCCCTCCTTTGGCACCCTTGCAAGTATATTTTTAACAGTAAGTTCTATCATATTATTGTCCGATGATTCTTTGCTGTCCTCCCTCCGCCCCCAATCCCCTTAGTACTCCACTGTTTGGAAATACATTAGCTCTGCTTTTATGTCTGCCCATTTAAAACAGCAAGGACCGACATCTTGTTTACCCGCCTCGGTAGAAAATAGTGAAAGTGATGAAATTTTCATAAATTTGCTGCAGACATGAACAGATTGAACTAAAGTCGTGTTTTTGACAAGAATTAAAATGATAATAATTTTCTTTTTAAAGAATGAATTCCAACAAATAACACTTTACGTTTTAATTCCACCTGAAGAAACTATGCCTACTAATATTTGGTAACATACTTCTTCTTCTTCTTTCGTTCGCTTGAAATATATTGTCTATATCTGCAATGTTGTTTCTTGTATAAACTTCAGTCTTTTGTAGTTCATACAGAGGTCCGTATAGTTTTGCTTCCAGTGTTGTTTCTCTGGGCCAGTGGGTTTGCCTCAATATATCATATTCGGGGCAATCTTGAAGTACGTGCTCCGCAGTCTGGGGTGCCTGTCCACATATCATCATCATCAGTTGCCATCTCCACAACGAAGGTTGGCTGTAATGGATCTCCAACGTCTTCTGTCTCTTATCTTGGTGGTGCACTCTGATAGACTCTTTCCTGTCCATCTCTTGATGTTATCTTCCCACTTATAGCGCTGTCTTCCCCTTGCACGTTTGCCTTCAACTCTCCCTTCTGTTATGGTCTTCTGCAAGGTGTTATGCCTTTTTATGTGGCCAAAGTATTTTAGCTGCCGAACTTTGACCTCCCTCATTAGTTCTCTTTTCATACCTAGATTTTCTAGGACCTCCTTATTTGTTTTCATCTCTTTCCATGAGATACGCCCCATTCTTCTATATATCCACATTTCAAGAGCTTCAATTCTTTCTTCCAAATGCTTATTCATCGTCCATGTTTCTGCACCATACAGAAATGCAGAATACAGTATATATAACACTTTATGATTCTCAGTTTTAATTTGTGAGATAACTGTTTGGATGTCAGTATATGTTTCATGTTGTTGAATGTAGCTTTGGCCATTCCTATTCTCTTCTTGATTTCTGTTTCACATCTGCCATCTTCTGTTATTATATGACCAAGATATACGTAGCTCTTGACTTGTTCCAGGATTTTCCCATTTACGCTTATCTGTAATGTGGGTTTATCATCTGTTTTGCTAATTATCATAGTTTTTGTTTTCTCAATATTAATGTCGAGTCCATATTCATGACTTATACTGTTCACTTGCTTCACTAGTTCTTGTAACTCCTGTTCGCTTTCAGCTAACAACACGGTATCATCTGCATATCTAAGGTTGTTTATTGACCTTCCACTGATGTTCAGTCCTGGTATTTCGTGTATCTGTCAGAAAATTTTTTCAGTGTATAAATTAAATAGGCAGGGGGACAGCACACAACCTTGTCTGACACCTCTTTTTATGTCTATGTATGGTGAATAATTCCTTCCCGATCTTACTGTGGCAGTTTGCTCCCAATAAAGGTTACTGAGTATTCTTATATCTTTTCCATCAATACCTATGTCTTCGAGGCATTCAATTATTTTCTCATGATGGACTCTGTCAAAAGCCTTCTTATAGTCAATGAAGCACATATACATACTTTTTTGGACATCTGTATATTTTTCTGCTAATATTCTTAGGCAAAATATTGCCTCTCTTGTTCCACTGTTCCGTCTAAAACCAAACTGTTCTTCTTGGATTTCGTTGTTTACTTTACTTTTTATTCTTTCCTGTATGATTTTGAGCAGTATCTTAATTGCATGACTCATCAGGCTGATTGTTCTGAAGTCTGAACATTCTGTTGCATTTGGTTTTTTGGGCAATGTTATGAAAACTGATGTCTTCATGTCGTGTGGTATATATCCTGTATTGTATATATTGTTGCATATTTCTGTGATTGTATCTATACCAAAGCTCTCCAGAGCTTCTATCATTTCAATTTTTATGTTATCCATGCCTGCTGATTTTCCTTTTTGTCCACATGTACACATGGCTGAATTGCCAATCTTGAATTTTGTATACTTGTAGCTGCGGAGGCGGTTGTGTCCTGTTCTGAGGCGCAAAATGACAATTTGTTCTGATCTGTTCATAGCTTGGTAGTCATCCTGTGTTGGTGTTGGTGGCTTTCTGATTGATTTGATCATCTTTTTCTTCTGATGGTACGTAACTGGTACATCCGGTTGCTCGTCTGCGGCACCTTCTTTAGCCAGTCCGTCTGCTCTCTCGTTTCCTAGTATTCCACAATGAGACGGTAGGTAACATACTAATATTTATGATGACAGAATTCTGTATTTTGATCGCCCAAATCAATAATTTGGGTACGGTATAAGTGTTCGTCCCAAAGTAGTTAAGAAACTAGATTCAATATATTTGTAGGAACGGGCCCAATTCCGTAGCGATCAGTGAAAGGGCGTGTGAAAGTCAGAAATTCAAATAGTTAATCGCAACTTCTATAATATCATTCATAGTGATGTTATTATCTTACATATCGCTTTCACATTCTTCAGCAGTACACCCACAGGGGAAGAAATCCAGTGGCGTAACTACAATGTAAGTGGTCCTTTGGCACAAATTAAGTGGGGCTTCCTTATTTAATTAGGTCAACAACTGTAATCAATATACGGCATGTCTGTATTTTAAAAAATGTAAGTACTTAACTTCATCATCATCAGTAATGTTCACCTGCACAAGAAGCATACGCCTTCAACTGATTAATTTGTGCCGAGTCCTCCTGTCAATTACTCTACGTTGAAGCTCTACATTTCGATGCTAGATAAAAGGTCTTGATTCAGCTATTCCGTTAACTACACATGATAATGGCGACGTCGTCGAGCCTGAATTTAAAAGGTTCATATTTGCTTCCATAATAAGCAACTGCGAAAGTGATTTTTCGCCACAGATTGTTTTGTTGTTTTAACATGTTTGCGGTTTTTATTTAATGAAATTACGATGTGTGTGTGCGCGCGTGCGTGAACGCGTGCGGCTGAACAAAATTGCAACTTTTACGCTTGAAGTCGCCGGGTCGCGCAATAATTTCACACCTACCTTTCTTTTCTTCCTAAGCGCCCGGACAAACCAGCTGGATATGGTAAAATTCCATTACTCCGCAATAACGCGATCCGCAGTTAACGCAATTGAATTTTTAGTGCCTAAATTATCGCGTTATAGCGGGGTTTTACTATAAATTACAGAATTTATACACAGCATTGGGGCTAAGAATTTTTTTTATAGACGTGATGGCCTACACCATGCGACAGGACATTTGAAGTTGACGCTTTGAGTGCTAAAGCACTACTGCCACGAAGATTTTGTTTAATTACAGTACTTAATTTTTCATGAGCAATCAGTAAGAATTTTTTTTAAATATTTCTTTGGCGTGAAAGCAATTGGTAAAGTTTTTATATGAGCCACTGTCAACAGAAAGCTAAGGTAGGTTTTCATAATTAGGGATTTGTTAAAATATGGCCTGACTAACAGACAGAAAGCACTAAAAACATATGTCCTTGCTCTGTTTGTTCTCGCCTCTTAGGATTGTAAATAATTCTGGGCTGACAGATTATGTTACCATTTATTACTTCTATGTATCTTTATTTTTTAAATTTAATTTACATTTATTGGTGCAATAATTTTGGGTAGATGATCTGTGGGATTATCGTCTGTTCCAAGGATGCTCCCGCTTCCTAAAAAATTTTTTTTTTAAATCGCTGAAGTAGCGGTCTACAATATCTTCTATTTACACGCCCACGGAAGTTTCCAGTTTCCAGATGTGTTTACACTATCATTGTTCATTTTCGCCCTACCTTCCTAGTGACTCACTTCAGCGAGCTTTGTATTTTAGAGTTCAGTAAATCCACTTGTACAGCCGCAAAGGTACGCTTGTGCATTCAGTGATTCAGAATGGTCTTAGTTTTCTTTCATCCAAAGAAGGTTTCTGAAGGAAGCACTTGTAACATGGTAGTAAATTGTTAGGCGGGATCCATCTTCATCTAACAAAGAGAGCAAATAGAAACTTTTGTAGTATTTTAAATAGGTAATTTTAGCGGGTAGACGCTGGAGTTGGGTTGGTCATATCCTCAGAAGAGACATTGACACCAACACCAGAACTGCCATGCTATGAACTCCAGAAGGAAAGCGAAAGCAAAGACGGCTTAAAGCCACTTCGCAGAGAACAGTAGAGGCGGAGATGCTAAGCATGACCCAGAGCTGGGGCATCACACGAGGATGGCTGTCGACCGAGCAAAGTGGAGACAGTTTGTCGCTGCCCTACAAGACGCCACTAGGCGTGATGGTCACTGACTGCTTTGTCAGTCAGCGACCAAGGACCAAAGAAGAAGACATAGTTAATCTTACCTTAAAATGTTAATTACAACTATTGACTGGCACAGAAAGATAATAGCTGGTATGGTCATTGTCATATTCTCCATAAGAGGCAAAATGTAGCAGATCAGGCGATTGTGATAGAGTTACTGTGACTTTTGTTTTCAACAGGTCCCAGCCTTCTTTTCTCTGTAACTATATGAGTTTGATTCAGTCTTCTTCTCTCTGAAAACTATATGTGTTTCCCATGCGTTTCTCTTTGTAATACGAGTATATCGAGTTTGGTCTTTTTCTGTAGGGTTAATAATTGCGGTTTTAATAGAGACTACAGGGGAGAATATTAGATTTTCACCAGTTCGTTTTTTCATCAGTTCTTTTCGCTAGATAATCGCGATCATGTTTCTTTGTTAAAAAGAATCGCGGTCGTCGCGTAACGTGACGCAATTTTTTTTTTTGGACACGCGGTCTGTATCTTATGACTTACGCGTTGCTTTCAAATCTATTGGCGGAGGCTCGGTTGTTTAATTTTGGAGGGATTTCGTTGGTCGTATAGGAACGCCAGCGATGACGTATCTGGCCTCGTTGTCTGTAATAAATACTTGAGGAAATTAATTGCGGGTCCCTTTTGTCCGAAGAATATTCAGCCGTGAGAATCTACTTCATACCACTTGCTCTTCGGTGAGAAATTTGATCTATTGGGTAAGCCATAACTATTTAGCGTGGTACTTGTAATTCGCTTCTAATAGAGACTAGCCGGTTAAAGTATAAGCTTTCCTCAGGAGGTTTTAATTTAGTTCTTAAACCGAAGGGCCATCAATTACGATCTCAGAGAAAGTATTTAATGTAAGATGTGCAGAGAAGTCTTTATATGATAATAGCCGTAGCTAGGAGTGTGTAAAGATTTTGAGACATTTAATGTGAGCTCCGTAATATTTAAAAGAAGGTCTAAATTTTTAAAGAAGGTTGGTAGGAAAAACCCGCATCTTTGATTTATGATAAACTTCTGTATATAAACGGGAGCGGGATTTTGTAAATTTTAAGCACGTGGGCACGGTTATTGTATTGAGTTTTAATTCATGAATGTTACCCAGAGAAGGGTGAAGTTAACATTATGTTGAACACAGGAACACGTGTATTTAACTACAGGGGGATACATTGATAACCTCGATTGTTTATAGTTTCTTCTTCTTCCGTCCTTAGCCAACGACCGGCAAAGCAGTCAGTGGCCATTACGCCTAGTGGCGTCTTAAGGGCAACAGCGAATAGATTTTCTTTGCCGTTGTTCCCATCACGCCTAATGGCGTCTTTAGGGCAACGAAAAATCAATCCGTTCGTCGTTGTTTCCGTAATCAAAGTGATTGGCAAACGGGTGATCAGCCCGTTGGTGTTTATAGTTTAATTGCAGTTTAAATACGCTAGCATAATTTTGGCGTACGTTATTTATTGTGCATTTTTATTTTTGTATAGTCAGAAGACACGAGATGTAATCTTTATTTCTGTTATGGGATTTTCCTTTTATTTTCAAGAGATGTAGTTTTTATTTCGATAAGGGAAGTGTTTTCTGAGACGGGTTTCAGCCTGACTAGATTTAATGTTGTGTTGATAAATGTACACCTAGGGTCGGGGAGAAAAGTAGCGCAAGTATTTTCGGACAGGTATGTCCTCAGTGAAAAATTGTGACACGTGGCTAGTCATGCAGAACAAAACGATCTGGGTCAGCCGATGTTTACTTTGGAAACGGGAGAGAGAGGGGATTGCCTGGGAGGTTGACCTTTTGGGGCATAAATATTTTGTATCGTTGTGCATAGCGGGAATAGAGAAGGGGAGCTGTAATTGATTTAAAGGGAGAAGGGAGTTTAGTGTTTGAGATGTGTAACTTTTGACGTGTTATATAGCCGTTGTGTTGTTTGTTCCACAGCGAGTTTTCACGGTCTGTAGGAGGGGCAATCAGCCTCTGTCCTTTACAACAGCAAGTTGTCATCTCAGGAGCATATAGCTCGAGAGATCGGAAAAGTGCAAGAAATACCATATGTTCCCCAGGTAGCGAAGACAATCTTCAGCTGGGAACATGATTTGTCTTTTAATCTAGAGCTCTTAGGTCATTATAAAACTCCGACAACAGCACGTGGCTGGGAGATTGGTCTAAAGTTATACAGCCATAATAAAGCTGTTTGTCCCTAAACCTTGAGCGGGTTAACGGGACAAGTAAGAAGTCGGTCAGCAGCCGTGAAGCTTCTACAAGTGACTCAAGTACCTCGAGCTTGAAACCTAAGTCATCAGTGCAGAAATCAGAAGCAGGAGACAGGGATATCATTCCTGGTTCTGAACGTTATCAAGAGAAGAGGCGTAACGGAGACGCCACATCAGCAGACGTCGAGTGTTAGAGAGACACTGAGACCAGGCGGAAAGAGAGAGAGAGAGAGAAGGAGGGAGAAAATAGACAGGACCAGTAGGGTCTTTTATTATCCATTAGATGGATAGACTCTGAGCCATAGTTGTAATCTAAGTCTACTAGGGTAGCAGTCCAGTGGTGTTAAAATAGCGGCATGTATATCGCCTAAAGAGCCTGGAAGCTGGGTGTGTGTAGACAATAGTTTAGGCAGTGTCAGCAGGACAGTGACAGTAGGAAATAGATTGTAGTAGGGAGTGGTGGCTAAAGTTGATGGCCCCACCCATTAATTGTGGTTAACTCATTAATCATTCTATTTTTCCCCAGCAGGGTGAAAGAAGGAAGGAAAGTGGTTGTTTTCTAGTATCTACCAATTTAATTGTCTTTCTTGTTTTCAGGTCTGTGCAACATTGCATATTACTGATTTTGTTTCTATGTGATTTGATTATGTTGATTATATTTTTTTGTAATAAAACTATATAAATGTTCACTGGATCAGGTTCTCTACTTTATAGCTAACTATACTGTACCTTTATGTTATCTGTATAGTGGTGTCTGTGGTCCTGATTTAAACCTTATTTCCTTTATTGGCAGTAAGAGGTGGTGAGTCTATAGTTATTATAGTAGTCACAAGTGACGAGGGAGAGTCAATCTCGGTTCTCATTTCTCGGGCCAATAGTCTCATCTGTCCACATTCACTATAATTTTCACATCTAAATCTGTCTTCTCAGTCTATCTCATACTAGGGTCTTGTCTATACACTGGACACACTCTAACTTAAATCCACTTCGTGACAGCGATAAACCATCATTGTTACCCATCAGCTGCCTCAGGAGCATAGACTTTCAACAAACATGCAAAGTCCTCCTGTCGCTCGCGTGCCATCAGCTTAAAGTCCTCCTGTCACTCGCATGCCATCAGCTCAAAGTCCTCCTGTCACTCGCGTGCCATCAGCTCAAAGTCCTCCTGTCACTAGCGTGCCATCAGCTCAAAGTCCTCCTGTCACTCGCGTGCCATCAGCTCAAAGTCCTCCTGTCACTCGCGTGCCATCAGCTTAGTCCTCCTGTCACTCGTTTGCCATCAGCTCAGTCCTCCTGTCACTCGCGTGCCATAAGCTCAAAGTCCTCCTGTCACTCGCGTGCCATCAGCTCAGTCCTTCTGTCACTCGCGTGCCATCAGCTCAGTCCTCCTGTCACTCGCGTTCCATCAGCTCAGTCCTCCTGTCACTCATGTGCCATCAGCTCAGTCCTCCTGTCGCTCGCGTGCCATCAGCTCAAAGTCCTCCTGTCGCTCGCGTGCCATCAGCTCAAAGTCCTCCTGTCATTCGCGTGCCATCAGCTCAAAGTCCTCCTGTCACTCGCGTGCCATCAGCTCAAAGTCCTCCTGTCACTCGCGTGCCATCAGCTTAGTCCTCCTGTCATTCGTTTGCCATCAGCTCAGTCCTCCTGTCACTCGCGTGCCATCAGCTCAAAGTCCTCCTGTCACTCGCGTGCCATCAGCTCAAAGTCCTCCTGTCACTCGCGTGCCATCAGCTCAAAGTCCTCCTGTCACTCGCGTGCCATCTGCTCAAAGCCCTCCTGTCGCTCGCGTGCCATCAGCTCAAAGTCCTCCTGTCGCTCGCGTGCCATCAGCTCAAAGTCCTCCTGTCGCTCGCGTGCCATCAGCTCAAAGTCCTCCTGTCGCTCGCGTGCCATCAGCTCAAAGTCCTCCTGTCGCTCGCGTGCCATCAGCTCAAAGTCCTCCTGTCGCTCGCGTGCCATCAACTCAGTCCTTCTGTCACTCGCGTGCCATCAACTCAGTCCTCCTGTCACTCTCTTGCCATCAGCTCCAGATTTTTTCATGTATTCCTCATCATGTTCATGTATGTCTCTAGTTCACTTCTATGTGTGTTTCTGTCTACCGATAATTCTCTTACCCTGGGGATTTCAAAACAAAGACTTCTGTTTATGCTACCACTAGCTTTCCGCAGTGTGTGTCCTATCCATTTCCAACGCCTTCTATTCGCCGGTTTCTCTACTGGCACTTGTCTGGTTCTTTTCATCAGTTCCACATTGGTAACCTAGTCGTATCATCCTTCTATTCAATGATAGCATCCATTTATGAAAGTCTATAACTTCTAGGTTGTTGCTTTTGTTGAGGCGATAAATACCATAAGCAAATAATATCAATTGAATATACTATTTAAAATTATAGACGTTATTTATCATAAATATAGACCTCAATGGGTTGAACAGAATATTTTTTTCTCCGTCAATTTAAGAAAAACAAACTACTGCAAGTCACAAAAGAGAAAGTCCCAATGATCGATCGTCTGCATTTGACTTTTTTCTTTTCTTTTTTTTTTCTTAAACACTTTTTGTAATTTTCAACGACATGAAACACATTCATATTATTCTTCATTCTTCATATTTCTCACTCTTATTCTCTGACCTTTGCTCCTTTGTCTGCAAGTTGTTACTCGTCCACGTCCTTAGAAACCCCGCACGTGGTTCTCTGACATTTGGGCTTCCACAATGCGGTCTGCGTCAGTAAGCAGACGTTGTTTATGCATAACTGCTGTCAAAAGTAAAGGTGATAGCTCTGGCAATTGGCGTCGGTTGCTTCTCTCATCTTACGAGCAATGGGTATCAGTGAAAGATATGGAGATGGACGTACAAAATATGTGTGTAAGAGAGTGAATTAAAAAAGGGGGAATATTCAAGGCAGTGGCGGCTCCAATGCGTTCTGGCTGGTGGGAATAGACATAAATGAGTTTGAAGTCAATCGTATTCATATGCGCGCGGGAATGTGTTACACAACAATGGTTTACAATTACAACGGTAAACCCGGCAAACACAGTACATCCCGGCTGAGGCATTCTGTGCATACGCTTTAAAACTTATTATTCCAGCGTTGTGATGTCAAGATTTGTGGAATATAAACTTCGTGAAACAATTCTTTTGCATTCTTGAGGATAGTTATCAGCTATCCCCTGTTCTATAAAAAGATCGGAAGGCGAGGAGCACGTATTAAGGAGTGTGTACAAGAGAGTGAGTGAAAAAAGGAATGTATCTAAGGGGTGTAAGAAATCTGGCAAAAAGGAAACACCCGGGGGGGGGGGGGGGGGTTAGGACACAGAGTTTTGTGCAAGAGAGTGAACAAAACAATGAAGAACCTAAAGAAGGAGTGAAGAAATCTCGATATGTAAGAAGGAAAAAAAAACAAGGACATGGAAATAAAGACTGTGTTTAAGACAGTGAGTGAAAAAAGGAAATACCGGTATATAAGAAAAGGGTTGGGGGGAGCAAGGAGATGGCAACAAAGAGAGTGCGTTTATATAAGAGTGAATAGAAAGAGTAAATGAAAAAAAGAAGTATATATGGTAAATGTAAGAAGAGAACAAAATTAGATAGGAGTAATGAGTGTGTGTAAGAGACTGAATGAAAGAAATGGAAGTTTCAAAGGGAAATCAAATCGGGTTGGAATGGGACAGCGCGCCACCTATTCGTGTCTCAGTGCAAAAGTGAAGTAGAATACACAGAGGTAGTTTAAAACACGTCTTCGTCATGGCACACAACACCCACACAGCGACTTAATAGAAATTGATAATAAATAAAGAAATGAACAGCAGTAGTGCCAATGAATCTTTGAGCCCTACTTTTTTGTTTACCTGATTTCAGATAGTCAGTAACCATAATCCTTTTCCTCTTACTCTTCATAAGAAGCGCAAGGCTACCCAGTAATCGCCCCTCTTACAGGAGAAACCTGAGCTAAACCTCTGCATGTGCTCTTGCATTTGTGGTTTCTGTATCATTGTGTTTTACGTGATGAGATTGCCAGCAGCTTGCATAACCTTACATTATCCGCCACTTAAGATATGCCTGAGGGAGCATTATATTCATTCTTCGCCTTCGTAGAGAACCCCTCAACCCTCGACTTTACACGGATATGATTACAGGCATACCGAGTCTAGTTCGTTTCGGTCGTTTCAGGCGGCCGGCGTGATGCTGACTACACCACCCCTCGTGTGTCGATGGTCAAGAAAATATGGGCCTAACACGATATTCGCAATATGCCCCAATGGGCGTGTAACGGGATCCTTTACCTTTCAGCTCCATTGAGTTCGGCAATAATTATAATGTTATCTAAATGTCTCAGAACGCTGTTTCAGACAAGATCATCTTGTTGCTTAGAACTGCTGCCGCTATACGTAGTTCTAAAAATGAAAACGAGTTGATCTGACTTAACTGTTCATGCCACACAGGTAATATGGGTGTTGCTGTGTGAGTTGCCTCCTGTAATAATGACATTTGCAAACCCCATGGTAACTGTTTCATATTTCTTGTTTGATGCCGCTTTTCCCCCCTTTCCAACCTGCAACTTCTAACCAGGTAGAGCACAACAGTTTCTCTCGTTAGCAGCTTATGCTTACGAACCTTCCTTCATACTTTACGTCCACGACCGAGCTACGCGAAAATCAGTGCCGTACCGATAGGCGTAGAAGGTAATATATTTTCATTTCTTTGCGGCATAAGCTATTTATAAAATGTACCGATTGACGGTGTATGTTTCTGTCTTGCTATTTCCTCTTTGCCAGAGATTTTCTAATGGTTCCTTAGCCGGATAACTTTTATCTTCACATTTTCTTTCTCATCAGTATAAAATTTATAACTGGTACATATCGAGATTTCTTCACCCTTTTGTTAAATATAACTTTCCTCCACTAGTCAAACAATAATCGTAACGCACAGATAGTGGGTCATCCTGCAATACTATACCCTTTCTGAATAAAATCAACCCTGAGTAGTTCCCGGGAATAAGGTTCTCTGAGGAGAAGGGGTGGATTGATAGTGATCTCTCCCCCCCCCCCCCCGGCAATAAGGGTTATTGGCCCCTATCGTAATGTCCCCCCCCCCCCCCCCACCCCCAGGTGGAAAAAAAAACGTACAAAAATCCGAAAACCTGTTTTGAAAAATCCGATAACCTGTAGTATACACACAAGTATAAAAAGAACCATACAAAGAAAAAACCCATACAACTATGGTTTTGTTCTTTGAGAAACCAACAGATTTATTTCGCACATGCTTTTGTGCAAGTTATTGTTTATACTGCGTTTTCCTTGTTTGTACATTTGGTAGAAATCTTCATGTTGGATTTAATAGGAAGTTCAATACGGAGCATTACAACAGGAGGGGGTCTGATCATCATAAGGGTTCTCCCGGTCGGTCTAGTGTTTAGGCCATTAATAATCTCCACTATGACGTTTGCTGTGAACCTGTCACATCTCAAGTCCGTGATCAGACAAACTAGATCTAGACTGTGTTTAGGTCACAGGTTTTCTACAAAGTTACACATTTTAACAAAATTATGCTATGTTGACTACCTCCTACGTTTGATCTGTCATCAGTATTATTAGACATAAGTCGTCCTTCCCTGGATTCATTTTCGTCATTGTCGGAGTCTAAAATCTGTTTCAGCCGCATCATCATCTTTCTGATCAAATACAAGTTATTTTTCATCAAATACAAGTCACCTCTCAGTTTCCAAAACAAAGATTCCACTCCCGAAAAGCCATGACGTAAAAAAAAAAAATCGCTGAAAATTAAAACAATTTCAGAAGACGGAAGCGTCATGCGTACCGGAAATACTCAGATCTTGCTCAACAGCGTTTCCACTCTAAATTTTAGGACGGTAGACTTTGCGCATTGGTGATTTGCCCGAAATTGTCAATATTGTTTTGTTAAAGTTTTTGGTACATCCAGGAAAAAACGGATAGACTTAATAAGTATAGCCAGCAGGTGGGCTTGAACATCAACCTAAAGAAGACAGAGGTCATGACGCTCAATGTGAGCAACCCTGAGCCCATATCAGTAAGGAATCAGCAACTGGAACAGACAGATGCCTTCACATACCTAGGATGCATAGTAACACCAGACGGAGGAGCAAGCAAAGACATCAACAACAGAATGAACAAAGCAAGAACAGCCTTTTTTAGTCTAAACAACATCTGGAAGTCCTCTCAGTACAGCACAAGCACAAAATTAGGATTATATCAGAGCTGTGTGCTTTCTGTGCTTCTCTATGGTGTGGAGAGCTGGAGAGTTACAGAGAAGGAAATGTCGAAATTGTCCTCTTTTCACACAACATGCCTAAGAAAAATTCTCCAAATCTTTTGGCCGAATATCATCACCAACCAAGATCTGCTTACTCGGAGCAAGCAAGATGACATGCACACCATCATAGCTGGCAGATGCTGGAGCTGGGTTGGCCATGTCCTCAGAAGAGACCCCGATGCCATCACGAGAACAGCTATGCTATGGACCCCTGAAGGAAAACGAAAGAGAGGCCGACCAAAAACAACTTGGCGGAGGACTGTGGAGGCTGAGATGCAAAGAATGAACCAGAGTTGGGGCACTGTGCGTAGGAATGTACGAGCAAGGATGGTTTGTCCCCTACAAGCCCACCTAGCCGAATGGCAACTGAACTGGACGGTCGGCGGCTAAGGATCAATTTGTTTATGTTTGCCCTCCTGATTATACAGAGATTTGAAAATGATACAATGCTGACAGTCTCGGGTACTATATGCATCTTTCCTATGCCCACACGAAGTAAGCGGAGTTCAGTCACAGAGAAAGATAGCAGAGGCAGCTACAGCTGTAACATTAATGGCATCAAAGGACAGATACCATTAACCAGAATTATTTAAATGCCAGTTGTCAAATGTTGCGTATTTAATTCTTCTTAATGTTCATTTCTCAGAGAGACCCAGAGCTTGAGACACAAGCTTTGGACTGGATTGAAGCCAACCTGGGCGAACCTTTGAACAGGAAAATACCATACGAAGATCTACTTAAAGATGGAATCATCCTGTGCAAGTAAATGAGATTCTAGAAGTTATACCTATTTCTATTTAAATTAGTTTAATTAGTTTTTATTTTTTTTTAAACAAACTAAAAAAAAACTTTAACTGCGTGTATGGCTTTTAAAATTTTTTTTTTATATTGGAGGAATTCTGAGCACACAAGATAGATCTTTGTATGATGATGTCATTAACAGCAAAACATTAATCTGTGTATTGATATTGCATGTTTTTATGTATGTATGTTTTCATATATTTTCTGGTCTGCTGTCTCTGTAGTGTAGTCTGAAAAACTGTCCACAGTTTGTTTCTGCCTTGTGAATAGTCACCCTCAAAATATTCCTGGTCTGCCCCACTTCTGTTTACCCCAACAGTGTGGTTCCTCTTTATGCTTCATGAGGCTTGGCGTTTCCTCTAACAAGTTTATTTTCTATGTGAATGCCTTCATTGAGAAATTACATATGTGCATGCAATACTGACATCTTGCAGAACAAAGACTCCTTTGTGCCTATGAATGTATGGTTTGTTGTTATGGCTTGCTGGAAAAAAAGTTTTCTTTTTTCTTAAGTTTACTGCCTCAGTCTGAAGATTTTTACCAGAGTTTATTGCTTGTTTAAATTTGAATATGGGTGGGCTTCAACAATGAAATGTAAAGCATTTCCATGATATCTAATCTTCTCTCAATAGTAATTTAATTTAAACTGTTTTCTGTTTTTTTTTCAACCTATTTAATGTGTTTTGTGTTTCTGATAAATATTCTCTTTTTCCTAATTACTTACATATTTTTATAACTTTCAAATCTGCACTTATTACATTTTAAAAATATTCACTAACTTTAGTATAGACGTTTAATAAGTAAAGTTTGTATTAAACCTTTAGAACACATTTTTATCTGGCATTATATTAAACATTGTTTACCATAATTTCCAGACTGATGAATAAACTGATGCCAGGATGCATTAAAAAAATTGACACAAAAGGCGGTGGCTTTGCTCTTATGCAGAACATTGAGCGGTTCCAGGTAATATTCTGTTTTTATCTGTTGCTGAATCAGCATATGCTGTTTTGCTAATTAAGAAAATCATAACAGTCTCACAAATGTGTCTACTGGGCCTCAGTATATGAACTGGTTTTCATAGTATGAATTCTTCACACAGAAGATTGTAGTTCCTTCTCAAAGTATCATGTGTTTGAGCAAGTCCACCATCACCACAATCATGATACAGCAAGAATGCACCAATCTGCTATGAAATGGACTGACAGTTCTCACACAAATGAATGTCCATGTGAAACCAGAATGCAGACCACTGAACACACTCTCCAAGATTGCCCAGACCACAATGACCTTCGACATCAAACCTGGCCAGAGAGTGGTGCAGAGCTGAAGGAGAAGCTACAGAGTTGCCACTTGGACCTCAAAAGGACTGTGTGAACAATGAAAATGATAGAAGTTAGACAAAATATCCTGGCCACACAAAGATACCTTCACACTTTGGTGAAAATCTAAACAGAAGGAAAATTTGACGGCAAATTGCCAAGGAAGATGTGGTCATGTACAATTTTCTTCCACCTGAAGATTTAACTGCCATTATTTTAGCCAAATTTACAAAGTGATTGAATAGTCACTACAGTACTTTACATTTTTATATCCTTACTTATTTCATCTGGATATACATGAAACAAATGTCAAAACAAGGGTCAATAACTGTCGTTTGATTACTAAGTTTTACTTTTTATTTCTAGAAACAAAATAAAATCTAAAATGACCAATGAACAATCATGTGTTAAAGAGGTTGGATCTCACACTATCTGTAATGTTAATGTGACGCAACATTTGATGTAATAAAACAGCAGTTAATTCTTTTTATTTTGACATTTGTTTCATATTATTTAGTTGGGTAGACATGAAGCAATAAGAATTTAAAAACTGAAAGTGACTACACAAACATACTGTAGTACATCTATCAACTTAACTCCCTTCTGAAACTATTTTTTTTTTTTTTTAACCCCTTCTGGGGCTCAAAGTGAGGTCTATTGACTTTATTTAGTAGAATGTACTTTGATCTTAGCCAAAAGGCCGAGAAACAATCAGGGATTGTTATAACTGTGGAAAAAGCAATTTCCCACCAACACCCGTGTCAAACCTCAATACTGTGTAAGCGTGAGGAAAAGCCAAGATCCATCAGTACTTGTAAAACAGATGTTAAAGGAAATCACCTAAGCCATAGAGACGTTGTGATCAAAAATATTTGTGGAACATGACATGTCAATACCAACGGGCTGATCACCCGTTTGCCAGTCACTTCGATTACGGAAACAACAGCAGATGGATTGATTTGCCGTTGCCCTAAAGACGCCAATAGGCGTGATGGGAAACAATGGCAAAGAAAACCTATCTGCTGTTGCCCTAAGACGCCACTAGGCGTAATGGCCACTGACTGCTTTGACGGTCGGTGGCTAAGGACGGAAGAAGAAGAAGAAGAAGAAGATGACATGTCAATAGAAGAGTTCAGGACCACCACTGGTGTAAGACAAGGTGATATCCTGTCACCTTACCTCTTCATACTCCTCATGGATGATGTCATCAAGGCATGTAAGGAGAGAACAAGAAAGTTCTTGTGGGGTACTGGAAGATGAGACAGGTCTGTATTTCAGAGCTGGCATTTGCTGATGATGTTGCCCTGATTGCTAAATCAGAGGCACATCTCCAATCCAACCTGCAAGTCTGGAAGGAAGAGCTGGAGAAGAGAGGGATGGTCATAAGCAGCTCTAAAACAAAATCCATGGTGATATCACGAGAAGAAAGAAGACACCAGATTAAGCTGGGAGAACAGGTCCTGGAGCAGGTCGACCACTTTAAATACCTCGGAGCTATTATAGACCGAAAGGGAGGCATCAAAGAAGAGTTGGCCACTCGAAAAGCAGCAGCTGGGAGACTTTTTCAGGCCATAAATCGAGGATTCCTCAGCAAGAGAGAGGTTGGTAAGAAAACGAAGATGGCTGCATACCGCTCCACCTATGTCCCAGTCTTGACATATGGATGCGAGTCATGGGCAATGACTACAACCCACAAAAGCCAGATCCAAACCTCAGAAATGAGGTATCTGAGGAAGGTGGTCCGCAACCAGACGATACGTCAAGACTTAAAATCCTACCCCCTGCAAGACCCAAGTAGAACAGTCCCAACTAAGATGGTTTGGCCATGTCTGCAGAATGGGAGAAGATCGGCTACCACGACAAGCATGGGAAACAAAGAGCCAGGGATCCAGACTCCCATGACGACCCAGAGTCCGCTGGGAGGACATTAGACAATCTTTGAAGGACCGAGGACTAAAATGGAACCAGGCCAGGAAGAAGACAGCCGATAGGATAGTATGGCGCTCTCTCTTACAAACCTCTACACCTCACGGTGGAAGGGGAACGACTAAGTAAGTAAGTAAGACGTCAATGCCCCATGAACTCCTCTGGGTTCTCTGAAGAGACAAAGAAAGAATAGGACTACTGCACCCTATAGCATGTTTACAAGGTAACTAAATATGAGGTTGTGTATGGGGCTGGCAACCTCATGATATAAAACAAACTGCCACAGAAGCCAATACTACAAGAGTACGGGGCAGGTTTCCTTTAAGGGGATCAGCTCCATAATGAGCGTTTAGCATAATGATGATCACATATCAACACACAAAGGTGATATAAGATGGCTTGGACATCCTTTTAGGATAAATCCTGATCAGCCAACGGCCCATTCATATATTAGCAGAAAGTAATGGAGAATGCCGAGAAAGTTGGATTTTAAGGGGGTAGCTTACACACACTGAAAATTTTCCAGGGCTAATAATTTGCTAATTGGAAACCAGTACTGAGGACAAGTACTGAATTTTTGAAAACTGACGGCATTCAATGCTAGGTGCAAATATGTCAGCGCACACTTTGTCACGTCCATACAAGACCACTAATATGATGCGCATGCGGCTGGCAACCTCATCATGTAAAACATATTGCTACAGAAATCACTGCTACAAGAGCATGTAAATGCTTTTACAGGCTTCCTGCAAGGTGGCCAGCTGTAGTTAGTGGCACCATGCTCCATAGGGGGTGAAAAGGAAAATGGTGATGATACTTTGTCACAACGCAACTTGCTGACGACACATGACCTATATTATGAAACTGCTGTTAGATTTTACTACACTGTACTGCATGACATTGCATTTTAAAAATGACTATACACAGGTAATTTAGTTCTATAAATGTAATGATTATTTGTTTGGTTATATCTTATCACAGCAAGCAGCTAAAACGTGGGGAGTTCCAGTGAATGAGGTGTTCCAGACCGTTGACCTGTGGGAGAGAAAGAACATTCCACAGGTCACGTTATGCATTCATTCAATGGCCAGGGTTGTAAGTGTTTTGTTTTTTTCTTGTCTAACATTTTTTTTTTTTTTTAAAAGAACAACCAATAGTTCATGATTTAGGGAACAATATGATGAGACTTACATGCAATAATGAAAATGTGTTGAAGAAGTCCACTTTTATTGCACATGATGTGAGTAAAGAAACATCAAAGCACAATGTCACATTAGGCAACACTGACAGAAAAATAGTTACATGAGAGAAGACACTAGACATTTTACTAATCTGACATGGGAAAAAAGTCAGCAATGAAATTAGTACACAATACTAAGGACTGAAATAGTGGGATAGACTAAATCTCCTATGCAAGGGGTCGGCAACCAGTCGATTTTAATCTACCAGTAGATGTTCATTTGGTAGATCTTTAGGTGACTGAGGGGGGAAAAAGGAATTTTTAACCTTGGTAAATTTTGGACTAGCCCTTTCCCGCTGGCATTTAAAAACGCTGTATCCCTAGGTTTGTGTGAAATTTCACCATGGTCTCAGTGAAAGCCCACAAACTAGCTTACTAAAACTCACTTTATTTGTGAATTGTGTAAGATGAGAACGTGATCTTTTCTTTGAAGATATTTGGTAAACAATTTAGTTTTAATTTATCATTGCATTGTCAATAGGATTGCAGGTGCAAATTATGCAGTACTGATTCCAAACTCCAGATACTTTGAAGCCTGAAAAAACTGATGATTTTATCAAGGTGGATGTTTTAGATACCTGATGGATTTTAAAATACTCCCACAGCTTTTGGATTGCCCACTACTTTCATAAGCCAACCAGCACAACATTTGAAAAATGAAAAAAAATCATTGCATTATCAGGTTTTAAAATATTTGCAACACGATGTACACAAATAAGATTGGGTCCATTTGTTTGAAAGGTCGATATGTACATTTAAAAAATAAATGGTAACCATAAAAAGCTATATAGTTACTACAATATTAAAACGAAGTGTATAGTTTCTACAATATTATCATGAAAAGTAGAGAGTTAATATAATATTATCACGAAAAGTAGAGTTAATATAATATTAACATGAAAAGTAGAGTAATCCTATTCTGTCCACTCTGAACAAAGTGAAGACGTAGACATCTCAGCAGTAGTTGAAGACAATGATGTAAGTTTTTTTTTTTAAGTTTCCTCTACATCTGCTGCATAATTATTTTCCTCTGCTTCATTCATCTTTTCTCACATCACACATTCTCTTTTTCTTCAATGGTTCGTTCAGGCCCAGACAAGACCAGATTACAATGGGCCCCTACTTGGTCCTAAGATGGCTGAGAAGTGTGAGCGCCATTTCACGGAGGAACAACTGTTAGAGGCCAAGAACACTGTTAGTCTGCAGTATGGTTCAAACAAAGGTGCCAACCAGTCAGGCATTAACATGGGTAAATCAAGATCCATCTTGGACTAGATATCCCATCAGCATGGGATAAAAACCATAGAGAGGTCTTAATGTTTGATGTTACAGTTTTCTATGCACAAACAAATGGTCTAAATTTGATGAGATGCTGTGGCTTAACATATAATTTTAACAACAAAGAGAGTATTACAATTTGTAGCAAACGGCATCAAATTTAACAAACCTTTGTTACTAACAGGTAACAATAAATGTATATGTTAATTTTGACACTACATTTTTTAAACTGAGCATCAAATTTAACATCTGAAGAGCAAAATCACTCATCATTTTCCTTTACGGCTCCTTAAGAAGCATGGAACCACCACCACAGGAAGCCTGCACCAAGCATTCACATGCTTGTAGTGGTGGTTAATGTGGTAGTTAGTGACTTTGTACGACATGCCAGAGGATTATGAACAGCGACTGAAATGTAGTTTTGAAACAACTTGTGCTCAGTAAATATAATTGTTGTATAATTTGATAAGCTAAGTGCTGATTAAAACCAGCAAGTTTCAAAAATATTTTACAGAGAATAATCACAAGCTTACAGTATTTGTATGCAGACTGACATCACCTGGAATTAAACAGAACTATTACACAATTTATACAACATAGCTAATGAGATTACTCATTCTGCTGTTTGCGCATATGTTTACTTTTCTTCATTCAATAGTTTTAATTAACATGTACGATAGTTTAGACGGTGAGTGGGGCAAGTTAAGTTTGTGTACTCAGGTGAATGTTTGTTAATATATTTACAATGTTACTTAGTGACTAAACATTGTAGTCTAGCTGCTGAGGAGGTTGTAATGTTGTGACACCGTATAGCTTAGTGTTTGATCTCAACTTTAGTTCAAAGTTTGTTTCTTTAGGGAGTTTTAAACACCTGCACTGTTCTGGTGACTAATTTTTGGCACATAAAGAATCATACTTTAAGCACTCTCTAACAGTATTATTAGTCATATAACTTTGGTATATTTATTTGAATTATGTTCTTATTTAAATTTTGATTTTCTTTCCTTGCATTAAAACAACTGGGAAATGAAAGTCAGTGTTTGTATTCTTGTCTATTCATCTATTATATTTTGTTTTCTATTCATCTATTATATTTTGTTTATGGACTTGGAGCTTCTTCATTCCTCAACCCTTTGATTGCTGTGATGACCTATTCCTTTCCCGGAACATCGGTATTGACATCCAGGTCATTTTCAGCCTCAGGAATGTTCAGCTCTGTGGTGTCTTATTGAGCATTTCTCTGAAGTGCTCAGCCCATCTTGTTTCTTGCCCGTTCTGTGGTGAATAGATTTCCCCTCTTGTCTCTTACCAGTGTAATATTGTTTACACCCCTTTTTCCACTGATGACCTTTGTTATTGATCCTGAGTTGTCAGTTGAACTCTTGGAGCCACTCTTTGCGTGGATGTGGCAGGCAGAGATGGCACCACTTGAATGGAAGAAAGGAACAGTTGTCAAATTGCCAAAAAAAAGGGTGACCTTACAGACTGCAACAGCTGGAGTGGAATTGCGCTCCTCTCTGGTCCCAGCAAAATATTGGGCAGGACAGTTGTTCAGGGAGTCTCAAGGGCAGTGTATCATAGGCTGGGGAAGGAGCAGGCGGGATTCAGAGGGAACCCAAAATGTGCAGATCATATTTTACCCCTCGGGAACACAATAGAGCAGTGCCCAGAAAGGCAGAGACAACTATATATAAACTTTGTCGATTTTGAAAAGCCTTTTGACAGCATACACAAGGATAGCTTATGGAAAATATTATGGGTTTACTGGATCTCTAGGTGTAGTGTCATAAAAATTCTCTATGCTGACTTTACAAGCAGTGTTGGGATGAGCAACCTTACTTTCAGGGTGAAAACAGGTGTATGACAGGGTTGCCCCTTGTCAACCATTCTATTTTTAACTGTCATAGACTGGGTGATGAACCAGACAACAGAGGATATCCCTAGAGGAATAGGATGGACAGCGTTCACCACAGTGGAAGATCTGAATTACGCAGACAATATTGCACTACTCTCACATTCACATCGGCACATTCTGGAAAAAGCAGACAGACTGAATAAATGTAGCTAACGGGTGGGACTGGACACCATCACCAGAACTGCTATGCTATGGACCCCAGAAGGACGGCGAAAGAGAGGCAGTCCAAAGACAACCTGGCAGAAAACAGTGGAAGCTGAGATGCAAAGCATGAACCAGAGTTGGGGCACGGCACGAAGGATGGCCAGTTTGGGGACAGTTTGTTGCTGCCCTACAAGACACCATTTGGTGTGATGGCCACTGACTGCATTGACAGTCAGGGGGCTAAGGTTCCAAGAAGAAGAAGCAGAATGGACTTGGGTTGAGACGAAGATTTATTGAGAATATATTAAGATTTTCTACTTTTATGAATCATCTTCATTCTCAATTCTTCTTCCTTTTGTGTTTCTTATGAGGCATAGAGCCACCACTGGTCCCATTGCAGGAAGCATTCACATGCTCTTCTAGTGGTGGTTTTTCTGTGGCAATTTGTGTTACACATTGAGGTTGACAACCCCATTCACAACCTCATATTAATCACCTTTTTACGACATGCCTAAGGTAACAGAAGTCCTTTCTTTTTTGTATCTTCAGAGACCCCAGGAACTACACTAGGCCATTCTTCATGCGTATATCTTGAAGATAATGACCATTCTACATGGAGCCGCGTTAGCGTAGTGGTTACAACACCGCTCTGGCGACCGGGTGATTCAGGATCAAACCCGGGCGACGGCATTTGAGGATTTTTCGTCGACCGGGATTTGGACTGGATTAACTCGAGACCTGGCGAGAACATTTGAAGGAGTGTCGTCGACCAGGGACTGGCGGCTCCTGAGCCGACCCAGCTCTAATGGGTACCTCCGAAAACGGCGAGTATATGCCTGAATGGCGAGGGACACTTGTCTCTGTACAAGAAAATAGGATACTCACGTAAAAATCAATGTCAGGTTAGACATTAAAAAAAATATAATAACCTGAGATTTCGCCTCGAGTATTAGCGGGCGTACGAAAAAAAAAAAAAGACCATTCTACAGTGTTCAACAAACAGGCTAGTTAGACGCTTCTGTTAAATTTAAATTCGTTAACGTGATAAACTTTCAGGTCAGAGAGCGTCCGATTGGCTAAGTGGTTACAGCGCATGTTTTCCTCATGCCTTTCATGTCTGTCTCCAGTTCTTTTCTCCAAATGTTCTTTGGTCTCCCTCTACCTCTCTTACCATGGGGATTCAAGAATAAGGACTGTCTTGTAATACTATCAAAAGGTTTCACCAAGGTGTCCTATAAATCGCCAGCATCATCTTTTCATATCTTGTTCCACTGGTGCTTTTAAATCTTGCCTCTTCTTCTTTTTAAAAAAAAAGAAATTCCCCTTTATATATAAAATTTAACGAGAACAAGTATAATAAATGTCAAGACTCGGTAAACTCCAGGATCAAGGTCACCAAGTGTAACAATTTTTATTGAGGTCTTTAGTTCTCCCCCCAAACTATCAAATTTATGACACAAAGGCCCTATAGGAAACGTTTAAAACAAAAATTAATTAGAAAAACCAAATGAAAGAGTTCAAGTGATTGTAATCTCTCTGGTGTGCATAGCAACACAACAAAGGGCAATCGGATCATCAATGATAGAGAGAGAGAGAGCTGTCACACTGAATTAAGCATGTAAAAACACTCTAATATTCACAAGAGCGGTACTGGAGAAAACAAAATGATATAGTCATCATTTTCCAACTGTGCTCCTAACTGAACCACCACTGTAGCTGGTCCCCTGCATCAAGCTGTCACATGCCCTTGCAGTGATTTACTATCACATATGAAAAGATCAACCTGGAACTGATGAAAAGAATCAGGCAAGTGCCAGTGAAACTAGAGACGAGACGATGCTCAAGATGAATATGACAAACATCAAGGAAATCTCTTGATAGCTTTTCAAGGCGGTTCTTATTCTAGAATCTCCAGGGTAAAAGCACACCAAAAAAAACACGAAGAGAACTGGCAACAGAAATGACAGGGATGAGGAAGACATGGAAAGACCTTGAGCTGATGGCACGGGACTGGAGGACGACATAAGTATGGGCAGCTGAAGGACGATGATGATCATGGATGCCATTTCTACGAACGAGTCATAAGACTGAATAGACAAGTCCACAACTTGACTGAATATATAATTTCATAAATATTTTTTAATTTATACAAAAGAAAACGAAGATGGCTGTATACCGCTCCACCTATGTCCCAGTCTTGACATATGGATGCGAGTCATGGGTAATGACTACAACCCATAAAAGCCAGATCCAAACCTCAGAAATGAGGTATCTGAGGAAGGTGGTTGAAGTAACAAGAAGAGACATGGTACGCAACCAGACGATACGTCAAGGCCTAAAATGCCACCCCCTACAGACCCAAGTAGAACAGTCCCAACTAAGATGGTTTGGCCATGTCTGCAGAATGGGAGAAGATCGGCTACCACGACAAGCATGGGAAACAAAGAGCCAAGGATCCAGACCCCGAGGACGACCCAGAGTCCGCTGGGAGGACAACATTAGACAATCTTTGAAGGACCGAGGACTAGAATGGAACCAGGCCAGGAGGAAGACAGCCGATAGAATAGTCTGGCGCTCTCTCTTCCAAACCTCTACATCTCACGGTAGAAGGGGAACGACTAAGTAAGTAAGTAAGTAAACTTACCAACAGCTTTATCATTGAAAATTGCCTATAAAGATTAAAAAACTAAACTAGTGACAAAAATGTGATGCTTTATTTAAAAGATGTGATTTCATTGTAACATTGTGAGAGACATCGACAAAACTGAGAAAATTCAATATCAGGTTGACAAAGGTTTTAGGACTGCAAAGAAAATGTATTTAAACAGCTGATAACAATTAAGAACATTCTTAAAGAAGTTTCAAACCCGAGATTCAGGTGACTATCTTTGTTTCATTTCACGAAGGTCTTAATAACCTTTTGTTCTTGTAAATCCACAATACTGTTGCTTTTCCTTATTTGTATTACATTTCATTGTTGTTTTATTATGTACTCACTATCATTATCTGAGAAAATTAAAAATAATTTCAAAACTGCAGGTTTTAATAACGTATAATTTTTCAAAAGAAAACCTTTGTAATTCGTGCATCCTATGGAGGGAGTGCAAAATAAAAAGACTGAAAAAGAGAATACAGTAGATCCCTGCCTTTCGATCGTTTCATCGTATGATGACTTTTAACATCTGATGGGCTCTCCTCTTCAAAACTGGGGTTTGGGGTTATCAAATGATATAACCTGCGGACCAAATGTGCGTCACTGTTTTAGTTTCACCCAATAGTAACATTTTCACCTATTTGTAACCCCTTTGTAAGTGGTTGCAGAAGTAGGCTTCACCACCCCACCTTCTCAGTCTGAAACTTATTGTCCATTATAGTATTTTTTTAAATTCTATGTAAAAACAGTAAATATCACCTGAGTGGTGAAACAGTTTAATTCTGTGACAAAAAGTTCAACGTCTCACGTCTTGGCATGGGTTCAGTTTATGATATTTTAAAGTTACGAGGGAGCCCACGGAACAGATTAATATGGTAAAACGTGTGGCGGGGGCCTCATTGCACACAAAACTGACTTAAAGTGCCAGAGAGGTGACATCTTCAAAGAAGACTGATGAACAAAACTAAGCTGCACTTACAAGACTAGAAGAGGAACCTCTGAGGGAGATAAACAAGTAAAGAAATGAGAACCTGAGGGGAAAATCAACACTGCAATGAGGGAACTGGTGAGATAATAAAGAAAACATCAGGTGACTAGAAACAGAACAAACAAAACAAGAGGGAAATGCAGAGACAATTAAAGTACAACAGGCTGCTGGAAAGATGATCAAGGATACAAGGAGCTGTAAATACAACTCAGCACTGAATACAAGATGGACCCGGAGACAGAGAAGAAACTGCAAGAAAGTGGAGGAAGGCTGAATTTATAGGAAACGATCAAGAATGTAGAGTGCTGAGGACTTTTTTAAAAATACATAAAGGCATGTAAACATAAATTATTTCTGCACAGACAAAGCTATACAGATGTTCTGACATTCAAAATGCTGATTTATAACATTTTTAGCACATATCTTGATACAGCAATAAAACTACAACAAAAAATTAGACATGAACTTGCCTCCAACATTTTAACAGCGCATTAGAAGAGCAGATATTTGCATCTCTAGGTCTAACAAACTTCCTCCAGTCACTTGGTCAAACAATACAATTAACGACATTGGTTAAAATGTTCTTTAGCATTAATAAAATTTATTAGAAACTTTTTTTTTTTTTTAAGTGTTCACCTGGGAGAACATGACAAATGTCTTCCCCAGCCCTTGACTGCCAACTCAGCAAGTTGTTGGAAAACACAAAGATGTACTGCTATTATGTTTAAAAGAAGGGACACCAATCTGTCTAACCTATAAAGCACACTACAAAACTAGGAGAATGATTGCATGGAGAATCTGTGTCTCTCTGATTAGATATATGTTTATTCCGATGACTGGAACACAAAAATTAAAATGAGGTCAACTCATTACTTACTTCACACATCACCATTCCATGTTATCACAGTATCACAGAAACAGATAAAAAGCCCAGCATACAATCAATAATAATAATTCATGTTAAACTCTGAGGATTCCTGCAATGAACTATCGCTGAGATGGATGACAATGTTGACCACAAAAAAACTGAGTTATCTCAAAACCTTTGGTTTCTTGTGCAAAATTATCACAGTAAGACATTTAAAGTACAACATATAAGAAACGTCAGGTCAAACCTTGAGGTTCTGTTACCGTGCTATTGGTACTGACACAAGAATTAACCAATGCAGCAAAATGGAATCCAATACTTGCTGGAACAGGCTGTCTCACATAAACTTACAATGCTGATATTGTGATGCAGCTTCCCCACCTTTTCTTTTTGCTTCAATAACCTATTGGTCGTAACTCTAACACCATTCCTTCCTCACTCACTTCTTGCAAATACATGAAAATATCAATTCTCCATTCTAAAATACCGCAACATCGTATCTCATGCATAGCACAGGTGTTGTGACTGCATGACTCGTGTCTTCACTTGTAAGAACTGGAAAAGAATGACCTGACCGTCTAACAGTTTTAAAATACTAAATGCAGACTGTTTTGAAAGCACTAGTAATTTAAGAACATACTGAACATTTATATATATCCTTCAAGATGAAAACTGGTCACACACATGGCAAGTAAATCATCATGAGGCCATTAAAAAATTTAAATATCAATAATCTTAGTTCTTTTCTGTCCTTTCTTTTTTCTTAGTGACAGTCCCCTCCCTTCTAAATTGTCCTTCATTCATCATCTTCTAGTAAGAATTTCATTAACTTTTCAGTCTCATCACATCTCATTATAATACTATTGTTTTTTTTTTCAATTTAACATTGTTTATTCTATTAAATCCTTTTAATTTTTTTTTTTTTACCTCTTGTGTCCATGAAATTCTATTATCCTCAAGTTCATACACCTAAAATTTTGTAACTGTGCTAATTAGAGTTTTTGTCTCCATTCCGGTGAACCACACATATAAAATAATATGTCTAACTCATTTGAATGAACTGACATCTAGTGGTCAAGATATTCCGTAAATTCCATTTAAACATGCTGTGATTTTGTTACCAATTCTTTCTTGATCAACAGTTCAATTAACTCAGTTGTCTGAATCTTTCATACTGCAAGTCTCCAACCACTTTTACATAAAAATTATGTTTTCAACAAATATTTTCATTCTAATTACAAACATATTAACAGCAAGTTCTTTACATGGAGAGAAGACACCTTCAGCAATACTCTGGGGAGGAAAATAAAAAGAGAATTAATATTTCATACCAGCAAAAAGATAAGAAAACATACACGTGACACATGTTTAAAATAAAAATACAGATGTATACATCGGGCACTGACATGGAACATGGGGGCAGTGGGCTTTCCGTGCGATGGAATCTTTGCTCCGAGAGCTGAGAAGTGATTTTTAAAAAAATCAGGATGAAGATGATGCAGCTGAATTAGATGTGTAAATTGAATATGAGTCCCATATAGACTCTGACAGTGATACTGACGAAAGTGAATCTAGTGATAGAAGTAATGATGGATTAAAAATGTTTTGTTAGCAAAAGAACAAAACAAAAACATCTTCTGGATGTTCTGAACAGATTGTTTATGGCTGCTCGGTGCGTAACATTCATTACAACGAACTGGGCTATTCATCATTTCATGAAAATTATATTTCATTTATAATAAACATTCATGTTTATATCATTTGTGGTAATGACGTAGCACAGCAAATGTTTAAAAAAAAAAAAGTGGTTTTTGTCTTCCACACTAATGACACTGTTACTGTACAATACTATATATCTATATATATATAATGAATACTTCAGGTGATACAAGATCAGGGTTCATAGCAAATTTCTTCAAGCATTTTCCAGGCTTTTTCCAGGTCCATCACGTAATTTTCAAGGATGGGAAACTCTAATATTTTCCTCATCTAATTTTCTCAGATATAATTATCACTTTGCTGACCAGCAATCCGGAGCATTACCGTCTCCCATTACCAATGGTGTTTGCAGATTTTGTTAAAAAGAACTGTTTTTTTTAAATAAAATTCATAAAAGATTGAAAAACAGACATCTTTTCCAAGTTTTTAGTGAATTTGTTCAACGTCAGCGCAAAAAAGTGTTAGTGACATGGATGGTAATGAATAAAATAAGCTTGATTGACATATTGATTAAACGATTAACCATGTATATCAACATAAAAGGCTAATAAAATTGTGAATAAAATGCAAAAAAAAAATGTATTTTTCGTGTTCGTCTTTTTTGAATGTATTCTGCGTCTGTGGCATCTGACAATGAGCGTTTTTAAATGTTTGAGTAGTTACATACCTCTAGTTGTAGTCTGAGCTGTTTTTTTCATTAACTGGGGTTGAAGTTGTAGCTGTAGGTCTCTGCAAGAGTCTTGTCTGGATCGTTGATAATCCTTGACTGTGTGGTATAACTTGAAGCGGGGTATCAGGCATAGAGGTACATTGCAATCTGGGCAGTACATGCAAGTCTGGCTTCTGTTCCCTGCAGCCTTACACACTTTACAGTCTGGTTTGTACCTTGCCCTTTCATATTTATCAATGAAGTGGTGCTCAGTAAGTCGTGTTGTTGTGACCTGTGGTTTTGATGGTGTCACATTGCGTAGAAGAATAGCAGTTTCAATAAGAGTTATACTGACATCCTGATCTTTGCTTTGATCTTGTTTTGTAGAGTTGGCAGTGTTGTAGTTATGTGCTCAGTGACCAGGACAGTTTCTTGTTTATATTATCATTGGAGTGAACAGTAGATATAAGATTAAATCTGTTTGTATCATGCCAGGTGACTGTCGGCATGCCTTATCTTCTGTCGCACAAAACACAGGATGATTTGTCTTTTTTCAATTTGAGTTGTTTTTTCTTCAGTGCTACAGGAAAATGCTACCTATTTTCAGCTACTGTTCCAAATGCCTGCCATCAATGGTACCTATACCTTGTAGCGGTATGGCAGCTTGCGTACCCTGACAATCCCCAGAGCTATGCCAGTGGGAGTTTTACTCCTGGTAGGTTCAACCAAGCTGGACTGGTCAGTGTGGGTAGGGGTCAGACAAAAGCTGGTACCCTGGTCCTCCAGGTTGGGGGTTTTAGCATAGGGCTGACACCCCTGTCTATGTAAAAAAAAATTGCACGTTACGGAAACAACAATAAATGGAAAAACTTTGCTGCGGGATGGACATTCGGAGTCTGTGGCTCGTATGACTGTCAGTGGTGAAAGCCGAAAGGAAGCCACTGACATGAAAACGGATGTCCTGACCGCAAAACAGGATACAAGAATAGGTTTTTTGGAATGTCAGGACAATGTACGAGACAGGTAAACTAAGACAGGTCACGGCAGAAATGAGAAACTATAGGTTACACATTCTAGGGATAAGCGAGAGCAGATGGACAGGGGCAGGAAAAGTTAAAACAGCAACAGGAGAAACAGTACTTTTCTCTGGAAGAGAGGATGGACAGCACAATGAAGGTGTAGCCATTATTCTACAGAAAGGAATAGAAAGGACATTACTGGAATGGAAACCCATCAACAACAGACTGATAAGATTAAGATTGAGAGGGAGATTCACCAACACTACAATAATACAATGCTACGCACCAACGAATGATAGCGATGAGGAGGTCAAGGATGAATTCTATCAACAACTGCAGAAAGAAATGGAAGACACACCTAGATATGATCTTGTTATAGTAATGGGAGACCTCAATGCGAAAGTTGGTACACACAATACATATAATGAAAGAACAATGGGGAAATGCGGCAGCGGAAGAGCAAATGAAAATGGGGATAAACTAATAAGTTTCTGTAGCATTAACAACCTGGTCATTGGAGGAACACTCTTCCCACATAAAGAAATTCACAAATTAACATGGGAATCACCAAATGGTCGGGACAGAAACCAGATAGACCACATCTTGGTTAACGGTAGATGGAGACATGCATTACAAGATGTGAAGGTAAGAAGAGGTGCAGATGTGGGAAGTGATCACCATTTAGTAGTAGCAAAACTGAGAGTGAAACTAAGAAGGGCTGCACCAACTGTAACTACACAGAAAAGGTTTGACATCAGCAAATTGAAGGACTCCCTTACCAGAAAAGCTTTTGCGGCCGACATAAAGAAACGATATCAATTTGCCAAAAGTCAGGAAAAGACATTGACTGATGATATAGACCAGAATTTCAACACCATTTCAACAATATACAAAGAAAGCAGCAAATCATGCTTGGGATTCCAGGAAAGGAAGAAGCAAGATTGGATAACACCAGAAACATTAAACACCATAACGATGAGAAAGGAAATGAAAAGAAAGAAAACAAAAGCGAAGTCCCCCAGGTTAAAGCAACTATATAGCGAACAGTACAGTCAGCTGGACAAGGAAGTTAAACGCCAAACCCGAGCCAACAAAAGGAGTTTCCTAGACGATCTTGCAAGACAGGCAGAGGAGGCAGCACTGAGAAATGAACAAAGCACAGTATACAAAATAACTAAATTCATCAGCGGAAAACGAGGTGCAAACAATATTACATTAGTAAGAGATAAGCAAGGTAATCTCATCACGACAGCAGAGGGACAGGAAACAAGATGGGCAGAGCACTTCAGAGAAATTCTGAACAAGGAACCACCAGAGACACAACTGAATGTTCCTGAAGCTGAAAACGATCTAGATGTGAATACAGACATTCCACGAAAAGAAGAAATCATCACAGCAATCAAAGGGTTAAAGAACGGCAAAGCTCCGGGCCATGATAACTTAAATGCAGAGCTATTTAAGACAGACCCTGAGCTAGCAGCAGAACTATTAGAACCACTATTTGCACAAGTCTGGAAAACGGGGACAACACCATCAGAGTGGAACAAAGGAATAATTGTCAAGTTGCCCAAGAAGGGAGATCTTGCAGACTGCAATAATTGGAGAGGAATCACTCTTCTCTCAGTTCCCAGCAAAATATTAGGCAGGATAATTATACAGAGAATTTCAAAGGCAGTAGACCACAAACTGAGGAAGGAACAAGCAGGATTTAGAAAGAATAGAAGATGTGTAGATCATATATTCACTCTCAGGAACATTATAGAGCAGTACTCAGAATGGCAAAGACAGCTTTACATCAATTTCGTTGATTTTGAAAAGGCTTTTGACAGCATACATAGGGACAGTTTATGGAAAATACTGAGGGCTTATGGAATTCCAAGCTGCATAGTGTCAATCATAAAAAGCCTCTATGCCAACTTTACGTGTAGTGTTGGGCAGAGCAACCTAACCTTTGAGGTGAAGACAGGAGTACGACAGGGATGCCCCTTGTCAACCACTCTATTTTTAACAGTCATAGACTGGGTGATGCGCCAGACAACAGAGGGCAGTCCAAGAGGAATAAGATGGACTACATTTTCTACACTGGAAGATCTGGAATATGCAGATGACATTGCACTACTAGCACATTCACATCAACACATCCAGGAAAAAACGGATAGACTTAACAAGTTTAGCCAGCAGGTGGGCTTGAACATCAATTTAAAGAAGTCTGAGGTCCTGACGCTCAATGTGAGCAACCCTGAGCCCATATCAGTAAGGAATCAGCAACTGGTACAGACAGATACCTTCACATTTACACTAGGAATGCAAGGCGTCAATAGTAAAAAAGACACCAGACTCGAAAATATCGGGAAGTTTATACAAGAAACAACATTGCAAAGACATCAACATCAATGTGAATGAATAAGGCAAATTGAACAGATACCTTCACATTAGGAAGCTAAACCAGACGGCGGGGCAGGCAAAGACATCAACATGGAAGGCAAGAACAGCTCCCAATACAGCACAAGCACAAAATTAAGATTATATCAGAGCTGTGTGCTTTCTGTGCTTCTCTATGGTGCGGAATGCTGGAGAGTTACAGAGAAGGAAATGTCAAAATTGTCCTCCTTTCACACAACATGCCTAAGAAAAATTCACCAAATCTTTTGGCCGAATACCATCACTAACCAAGATCTGCTTACTCGTAGCAAGCAAGAGGACATGCACACCACCATAGCTGGCAGACGCTGGAGCTGGGTTGGTCATGTCCTCAGAAGAGACCCCGATGCCATCACAAGAACAGCTATGCTTTGGACCCCTGAAGGAAAACGAAAGAGAGGCCGACCAAAAACAACCTGGCGGAGGACTGTGGAGGCTGAGATGCAGGGAATGAACCAGAGTTGGGGCACTGTACGAAGGATGGCCACCGACCGAGCAAAGTGGAATCAATTTGTTGTTGCCCTACAAGACGCCACTAGGCGTGATGGCCACTGACTGCTTTGACGGTCGGCGGCTAAGGATCAAAGAAGAAGAAGAAGTTCCAAATGCACCAATCTGAATTTCAGGTCTTGAAATAAAGGTGAAGGCTGAGTAAAGACTACCACAGAAGAAAATATGTCCCATGTTGCCTATCCATCAAGAAGATCTTTGACCACCCTAAAAGTTGCCCCAACACAACCTTCAAATCAATGGACATATATTCAGTTGTGGCACCATGAACTTTGTGCAGCCCACAGCTTCCAACATTCAGTAGTTCTATGCCATAGTTCTGGTTCAGTAGCACATTGATTTTGTCATGAAAAGACCAATTTACATTAGGCCCATCCATGGACAGTTGGAGCAAATGTCCTAAATTTAATGATGAGCATGCATCATCAAATGCAGTCTGCATATCAAGAGCTCTAGCAAGTCCAAGAAACTTTGATGTTAGATAATGTGCTTTTATCACATTCACATCCCAGAAACGAACATGGAAATCCATTTGCTTTCGCTGCATTGATTTGTTCATGCTTTCATCAAACAGAACAATGTAACTGTTCTTGCTAAGCTGGCTCTCAAGAAGTGAGGTGAAATATGGAGCCAGTCCAAAAGAGGCCAGGTAGAAAGTTTTCCTTTCAGATAGACCAAACTGTCTGGCAATAGAACTATCAGGACACATTTTCTGAAAATTTTTATTAATTCCTGTATTTGAATTAAAACTATGGTGACTTTTCACTGAAAAAAGAGTCCAAATAATCTCAGCTCTGAGAGTTTCTTCCTTGGTCACAAATGATGTCACTCTGTAGGTCTCCTAGTAGTGTTAGACGTTTTTGACGTGTCCGAGGAAGTAGTGTCCGAGGGATTAGTGGTAGATGGTTTTGATATTTCTGAGGGAAAAACTGCTCCTTGGGGTAGTGTTCGTTTGTTTAAAAAAAAAAAAGGAACACAAATAACTTATGAGTAGGCCTAAGCTATGTATATTTACCAAGTCAAAGTTCTAAACGCATGAATAATAAAGTCAAACAATATTTAACCAGAACAAGAAAAGTTAATATATAGTAATTGGGAGGGTGAAGGTATGATGATATTCTTATAGGATATGTGAAAATCAATTAAATATCTAACTGGAAACAGCAGGCCTTTACACCCCAACCCATCTTTACTATCTTTGTTTGGTGTTTTTGTTGGGTTTTGTTTTGTTTTATCTCGTTTGTTTCTTTAGATATTTTTAAAAATTTTATTTAATTTTACTTATTTACCTATTTATTTTTAAAATAACATAGGCCTATACTATGCACAAATTTGGTAGTCTAATTTTCATGCATCCTAATTAGGCCCTACAGTGATTGAACATAAGTTATGGCACTTTCATGAATCAGCGGTATTCATGTTATCTGGAATTGAAAACATGTAGGCCTATCCTAATTATAGGCCCCTAACCCTTCAGAAGTTGAACGAGATATGTCCCTTTAGGCTGTCATTAAGAAAAAAATCATTCAAAATATATTTATTTCCAAAGAATGAACAGTGGGACATGGGTCTGATAACAGGGTATATGATATGGAATCGCCATCAACTTCTATTCCTGACAATCTTAAACTGTGTCAAAGATGTTCCCGTAAACAGTTGTAAACTAAGAAATTTCATTCAAACACCAGGACTATAAATTTTGGCCATGGTTAAAAGTAAAACTGTAGCCTAAATATATTGTAAATTAAAGACGCAAATACAGTAAGCCTATCTATAAATGTTATTTAAAAGTTTTAAAATGAGATAAATAAATTTATTACTTACCTCAGTTGAAATGAACGATTTAATACAAAACTTGAATGTGCAGAAGACAGTTGTTGGTGTTTTTTTTCCCAGTAACATGCTATTTCTCAAATGCTGGTCAAACTTTTCTTTTTTACAATGTTTGCGTAATAAATGATGATAAATAAATTTGGTCCGACGCGGAAAATTCAAGGCTTTTAGCCATTTTTCCAGGCTTTTCAAGGCCTGGAATTTTTTTTTTCGTTTTCCAGGTTTTTCAAGGTCGCTACGAACCCTGCAAGATGCTATTTTGTGTACTTAAAACATAATTTTAGCTCAGTTAGTTTTGTTTTTTAATGAGTTTTTTCAAAGCTTACTATGTTAAAAAATGGAGTTGCTCCCGTTGCCCTGGACGTGAAGATAAAATATAGTAAATTATATTGTACAGTAAAGGGTCAATGTCTGTCATAAGCTTAGTGTATCATATGCAGCACAAATAGGAATTTGATTCAACCGAGGTCTGAGACTGAGCAGAACAGCAAATATTTTCTAAGGACGAATACTTCCTGCCTCTTGTTTGTCTATAGAATAAAAGAAAGGATAAAAATATAGGCGACTGCGGTAAATTCAGTTTTATCACAAACAGAATTGAGTTCATTTATAATGTTTAAGAATTTAATATCTGTGTTCTGTAATGAACTCCGCCTTAAATCGAGGATTCCTCAGCAAGAGAGAAGTTGGTAAGAAAACGAAGATGGCTATATACCGCTCCACCTATGTTCCAGTCTTGACGTATGGATGCGAGTCATGGGCAATGACTACAACCCACAAAAGCCAGATCCAGACCTCAGAAATGAGGTATTTGAGGAAGGTGGTTGAAGTCTTCTTCTTCCTTCTCGTTCGCCCTGAAACGGACGTTGGTTGCGTTGTGTCCATTTACAGTAACGCTGCGATATCTGCACCTTTCGGCCGACAGATCCGACTTCAGCACAGCATTTTTTGGGACCAGGTTTGCCTTCCCACTTCGATCCCTACTCTCTCAGCCAGACTGCAGTGATGCAGCCTGTTTCCAGGACCACCACTTGGAGGTGGAGTAGGGTCTTGGTCAGCTCTGGTTCGCTGACCCTGACTTAAGCAGTCAAGCTATGGGTCTGACTGCATTCTCTATTGCTGCATCTTTGGGTCCTGGTGGTTGAAGTAACAAGAAGAGACATGGTCCGCAACCAGACGATACGTCAAGGCCTAAAATCCCACCCTCTGCGGACCCAAGTAGAACAGTCCCAGCTAAGATGGTTTGGCCATGTCTGCAGAATGGGAGAAGATCGGCTACCACGACAAGCATGGGAAACTAAGAGCCAGGGATCCAGACCTCCAGGACGACCCAGAGTCCGCTGGGAGGACAACATTAGACAATCTTTGAAGAACAGAGGACTAGAATGGAACCAAGCCAGAAGGAAGACAACCGATAGAATAGTATGGCGCTCTCTCTTACAAACCTCTACACCTCACGGTGGAAGAGGAACGACTAAGTAAGTAAGTTCTGTAATGACAGGAACTTAACAGCAATCCTACACAGAATGTTAATATTTTTCACCCCTAACTTCACTTATCTACCCAGTAAAATGAACAGGAACAATAATAAAGGTAGCAAAATTATAGTATATCATATTCAATCATAAAAAAGAATGAATGAACTCATTTATGATATTCAGAACGTGTATATTTTTTTTTCTCTGTGTGAGATAGACCACAAAAGAAATTATCTGAAAAACTAAGAGCATTTTCTTTGCTGCTGAAAAACATGAACATTTTCAGTGCTGGTGAAAAATTATGAACATTTTCTTTGCCCATAAAAACAATTTTTTTTTTTTTTTTTTTTGCTGCTGAAATACATGAACATTTTCTCGACAGTTCTTCAACCATTTGTATAATGAACAAATGCATGACTGATTACTGTTCAGCTGAGTTTGTAATTACAGAAATGCTACAGCAGACGTTCTTAAACTGAAAGTGATTCTCAGCTGAATAAGACAACAATACCAACGGGCTGATCACCTGTTTGCCAGTCACTTTGATTACGGAAACAACAGCAAACGGATTGATTTGTCGTTGCCCTAAAGACGCCATTAGGCGTGATGGGAACAACGGCAAAGAAAATCTATTCGCTGTTGCCCTTAAGATGCCACTAGGCGTAATGGCCACTGACTGCTTTGCCGGTCGTTGGCTAAGGACGGAAGAAGAAAACAATATCCATAGCTAGATCATTCAAGTAAACAACTGAAAACTACTAAACATGTAAACACTGTACCTTCATTTGCTCATATACCTAGTACAAGAACACACTACTTATTCACAGGAAACGCCTCTATGCAACAAAACTAGCTGTATTTCACATTTTCACTCCTTCCTGGATAGCACATGCGAAGGATCTATCATCTGTTCATATTAAGTTTCCTTCCCACTTTGCCGCTGCCATCCTGTTGTCTATCTGTCTTTAACTTTTCACTCAGTTATGATTTTCAAGAAGTGCTATTTCTCCCATATTACAGAAAAAATGTTAATGTGTGTGATTTTCATCTCTTTCATTATTTCTTGTTTCATTTCTAACTTAAGATATTGTTATTTGTTTTATTCCCAAGAAATACACCTGAGTTTTCAGCAGAGCAACACCTGTAGGGCTTCAATTCTTTCTTCAAAATGTGTCCACTGTCTATGTTGAATAGTTATAGATCATAATAAATATAACAATAAAAAGTATTTAAAAAAACAAGTAATCATACTGTATCACCAAGAATCAAAACACACTGCAGACTTGGATCTTAATTCTGTGCTGTATAGTGTTTCTTACTTTTGCTGAAAATTAACAAATGAATTGTCACATATAATAATTATCCTGCTACTCACTCTGATGACAAATACATCAAAGCTACAAACTGAAGTAAGCATTTTGAGAAGAGATTACAGAGAAGAATAATTGTACCAATAAACTACATAAAAACTGAAGAATAAATAACCAGACCAGATACAATGCCATCCCTGCTTGGCATTCTGGCTGCAATGAATCTAAAAAAAATTGTATGTTTCTTATCTTCAGGGTATACCACGACTGACAGCTTCCCATTCAGCTTTTGATGTTTCCCTCCCACTGATGCAACAATTGTCATTTTGGTTGCTTTGAACCTTTTCCTCCATTATGGTTTTCAGCAAAATGTTACAGCTCCTGATGTTTACAAATTGTCTTAACTCTCTGAATTTCTCGTTCCAGTCCTAGCTTTTCCAGGACCTCATTGTTTGTTTCCATGACAGAAGTCCTATTCTTCTGTATGTCAATGTTTCACTGATTCACAACTGTGATTTCCAATTGCTTGTTGAGTGTGTCCATGCCATACAGTAATACAAAATTTAATAATAATTGGCAGTTCTCATTTTCACACCTATGTTTAAGAATAAACTAACAAAAATTGTCAATGATCTCGCCTAGTAACTTAATCCCAACAACAAACACATCAGGATGGTTTAGCCATATGGAAAGAAATTAAAATAACAAGATGAATATATAAACAATGCTGACATAAAGTATCGGATCAAGGAGCAGCTGTGAATACATAGAAAAATCATATAGACAAACCTATGAGACTTGGAGAAAGACTACTAAAAACAAGAATTTAAGGCTCTATGTTGCAGACTCACATACCCTAATGTACTCAGATTCTCTCTTCTCAGTTCTATGAGGTCTGCATATCATTTTCATGTATATTCTTTTGGTCTTGTATATCTTTCACCTCTTCTATACTTTACTTCCATTCATTTAGCATGTAAAAGCCCTGATGAACTGATTGTGTTAACATATCTGAATGCCTGGATGTTCTGCATCTTCCTCCCGTAATGTGCAGACTGATGTTGGCAAACAAATCTCGCCCTAGCATCCAGTCTCTAACACTGTTTATTGATTCTACTGTTGACCAATAGCCATTTATGATACTAAAATGTCTAGTGTTGGCTCTCAGTGTTGTCCTCACTCCTTTTCTGCCTGTTTTCTTCTTCTTCTTCATTCACCTTCAGATGTCAACTTGAATAAGTTCAAAGAAAGCAGGTCAGCCTGAGGCTGTTGATATCTCCATAGATTTTCTGCAGGAATGGTACTGGTGATGGCCATATGCGTTTTCTCTGTTCCTCATATGTTGGGCACCTTTGAAGCAGATGTTCGGCAGTCATTTTATCGGTGCCACAGTCACACTCATCAGTAGTTCCTATCTTTAATTTGTTGAATAGATGGTATCTCAATCTGTTATGACCTGTGCGAAGTCTGAAGATTACCACTTGTTCTCTTCTGCTGAGCTGGTAATATGGATCATTTTTTGTGTGGCCTGGATGATCTTCTTCCCACTTGTGCCTGTACCTGCACTTGATAAAACTCTTGGCCTCCTCATAAGTTATGTTTGTGTCAAGTTGAGGGAGCTTTCCCCCTTCCTTTGCCAATCTGTCAGCCTCTTCATTTCCAGGGATGTTGCAGTGAGAAGGGATCCACTGTATCACGACTCTTTTGTATTGCTGACATAGTCTGTGATGTGTTACTCTAAGGTCATCCAGTTCAGCATTACTTTGACTTTTCAGCGCTGTAATCACTGACAGCGCATCTGAGAAGATAGCTACTGGTCTCTCTGAGCTTTCTTCGTCATTAGAATTTCTGATGCAGTTTTTAAGGCTTCTGCCTCTGCTCTGAAGTTACTTGAAAATTTCCCTGTTGCGACTGCTATCTTTTTTTGTGTGCCATTGCTTAAGCTCAGGAAAACTCCACCCCCATCTTCTGTTGCATCAGTTGCTGATCCATCTTTGGGGGGCAAATACCAACATACTTAAAAAAGTCTATACAGGCACAGTCAGACCTGTACTTGAATATGGCATGTCAGCCTGGGCCACAGCATCTAAAACAAACACAGAATGTCTAGGGAAAGTGCAAAATTCAGGCCTTAGACTAATCACTGGAGGGATGAAGACTTCTCCAATCCAGGCAATGGAGCGATACACCAACATCCGCTCTCTTGATGACAGACGTGAGGAAAAGGTATTCACTCACAGTGAGAAGCTTCTACGAATGCCAAGTCATCCAATGCATGCCAAACTCCATAGTGTGACAAAGAACAGGCTGAAAAGAACCAGCTTCCTAAACATCTCCAAACATCTGCATCGATGCCATGAAGACCTCCTCCCAAATCGATCTACTGAGATTGAAATGTTAATTGATTACGAGGAGCCAGACGACTGCCATGGAAATATATCTATCATCACTGAAGTCCCTGAAATAAAAAATAAAGGCCACCTGACCCCTCAACAACTAAAAACTTTGGCTCAAGAAATGATTGAAGAAAAGTACAACCCGAAGGAGTGGACACATGTATACACAGATGAATCTGCTGAGGGGGCAGTAAAGAACGGTGGAGGAGGCATTTTTATAAGATTCCTAAATGGAAAGATCATCCGAAAGGCCTTCCCAACTGGAAAGATCTCCTCCAATTTTTAGGGCAGAAGCTAGGGCACTACTGCAAGCCCTGAAGATCCTCACCAGACCTGAACAGCAGCCACAAGCTAAGATAGTAATCTTCACTGACTGCAGATCATTACTTGAATCAATACAAAACACCAGAAATGATAACATGATGAATGAGATCAGATCTGAGCTTAACATCATCCAAAGGTCATCAACCATTGCCCTTCAGTGGTTACCTGCCCATTGTGGAATCGCTGGTAATGAGAAAGCAGATGCTCTATCAAGAAGTGGCAGTAAAATGGAACAATACAGCCACCCATTGCCCTATCGGGAAGCAAAAACCATCATCCACAACAAGTACAGAAATCAGTGGAAGGAGGAAGGGGATATATACAGCAGAGATGACCCAATCCACCACCTAAACAGACACCAACAGACGACAATTTTCCGCCTGAGAACTGGTCACTGCAGATTACTTGGACATCTCTATCGCCTCAAGATATCCCACACGAATGAATGCCCATGTGGAACTGATATCCAGACTCCAGAACACATTCTCCAGAACTGTCCAACCCATGATAAATTGCGACGTGCGACCTGGCCAAAAGGTGATGAGCTCCAGCAGAAGCTATGGGGCTGCCGCGCCGACCTGGAAAAGACTGTGGACTTCGTCCTGGCGACAGGCCTGCAGATTTAGCATGACTACAAACCGAACGCAGAAGAAGAAGAAGAAGCTGATCCATCTGTGTATGCACGGATCCAGGTGTTCTTGGGTAATGTTTCTCTATATATTTTGTGGTTAGAACTCTCCTTTCTGTTTCATTTTGGCTGCTCTTTCTCTCAATACCAGAAACGTTTTCTATCATTTCAGGGAAGCACTGTTGTTTCCAAATTGGTAGCTTGTGTGCAGTACATATTGGTGTAGCTGCTGATATTGCGTTTATGGGGTCTGCTCTCATCTTTGTTTTGACTGTCTCTACAGTTGCTTCACTTCAGTCTTCCCCTTCCAAGTCCATTTATTCTCTGGTGCATTGGGTCGTCTATCAGTCTCCTGAATTTCTCGGCTTGTTGCTGGGCTCTGCTATCTCTTCTATCCTCCATAGGCTGGAGGTGAGTGATCTTTTCCAACTCTTCAATGGGTGTTGACATCATGCCCCCTGTAGTGAAATTGACAGAGATACAACGGTAAAATCCCTCCAAAGATAACATTTAAGGATAAAAACATAATGCGTAGGCTGCTGATGTACATGATCGCCTAGACCGCGGGTCATCATCCTCCATAATAATTGACTTGCTAGACAGGAGGGGAACGGCGGATCAAAAAGAAAAAAAATATGACTGGAAAGGCTAAGGAGACGCAATTGGGGGGGAAACGGAGAAAAGTCACGTTTCCCAAGTTGACATACAAAGTAAGCAACTCCACAGAAGGGACCCTAGATATGTTACGCCACAGTCATTTATTGGACGCTTTTGCGATACCAAGCTTTTGATTTGAATGGAGCGGTAAAACGCAGATGTTAGGAATATTACAAAAATTAAAAAGTAATTTTTTCTTAATATTAATGTTAGGAATATAAAAATTAGCTGGCCGGACGGCCTATTCTGAGCAGTGAACTAAGATGGTCTTAATTTTACAAACGGATAGATAATATTGAAGATAATGACAAAAGACAGTGTAGTTCACATCATCGACAGACTGTGTTGAATAAAAAAGTGTCGCAATTTGCACACAAAAACACGACCTTGGACGCAGGTGTTCAAATTTACTTAGTATGGAGGAGAGGGGTTTTGAGCGGTAGCTGTGTCTAAATATAACTTTTAACGACAAAATTTTGGAGGGGAGAGAAAGGTTGGTTCAAAAACCAAGCACATTTTTTTAGAAACACAAGTAGAGACGGACAGACTAACAGATAAACATCCATACTTGACTGAAGCATGACTGAAATGACTTTAGTGTAGAAATTTTGAAATTCAAATAACCTAGGCAGTGATTGGCCACAGACAATCATATCATTAGCGCTCAGACGCGAAAGTGGGGCCATTCTTCAATAGTTGTTCAGTGATAGACACAGATTTTAAAGTGTGGTGATTCCATATGAAAGCAAGTGAAATAAATTTAGGGACGCCATACTATAGCCAGCAGCTCAGCTGAGTTTTGCTAGCAATTCTGTGTTATTTATTCATAATCTGGTAAGATTGAAATTATTTCCTTATATATTTTGAATATTGTTTCATGTTCGAGTGATTTGATACTGCCATATCGAAATCTAGCCTTACAAACAAGTAGGGATTTGCTCTAGACCCCCCGCCCTAGTCAGGGTCTAGGGACCAACAATGTACATAAACTCCAGCAAGGATTATGCAAGACAGATCAAGTGTTGAGAATAATGATACATATTACCTATCCTCTTTTAGGGCCGAAAACTAATAAACATTTTTCAGGATCTATAGTCTGGGAGGATCTATCTGATGTAAAACCACCATGGTAAATGTGCTGTTTGGTCAGAGAGATCTGACCTGTCTGTATGATGTGGTTGTTGTGTCACTGTTGTGTCCAGACGTGGGTAGAGAATAGATTTTGACACATGGCCCATACTTTGATTGCAGAGCTGCGAGTTTCTGTCGTCAACAAAGCAGGGTCTATTCAGTTGGTGACTTTACTCGAGTGTATCTGTGCAGTATTTGTGACAGAGACCACCATTATTGCCCGCCAGCACGGAGAGGTGGGACCACCTGATTTCAGCACCAGAGCGACAACTACCAGATGAGTGAGCCTCTGGTCTGCTGGACTTTCACCAACGCCCTTTAGTTACTAAGAACCCCATAAAGATTCCCACCATTTTCTGGACACTGTGTAGTCAATATAGACAGGTGTGATGAGGCCACCCCAACAGCACAAACAGTACTATCCTCCCAAGTAGATGAATACTAGAACATTTTAATAAAACTAACTAGTATAGTACATATATATGTACACTATTGCATTTATGATATAATATTCTATGCATTTCTTTTCATAATCTCTAAATCCTTTTAAGTTCTGGTCAACCTAAAAAATTGACACAGAACAAAATAAATGTAATATACTTATATCAAAAAATTTTACACACGTGAGTTAGTTCAGTGTATTTTAACATTTATTAATATTATTAGTCTTGTTAATATCTGTGGGTATATTTATAATCCATTACACCACACTACATATCATAACCCTAGACACTTTACGTAGCCACATTCATTAAAAAAAAAAGTGTGAGGTCGTAGTGGTAGCAAGAAAGGCCTTCTGACAATTCACCACTACATTTTATCTCAGGAGCCTTCACAGCTGGCCTCATACAATTTACATTTAGTAATAACACCATCATACAATACCATCAAACACCACTACAATATTGGGGGCTCGTCCGGGATAATTAGCCCAACAGTAATATTAGGATCTCCTGGTGGGAGAAATAAAAGTAGGGAAATAAATTGTAAAATTTCCCTTAAAATTAAAAGTGTCCCTGCAGATAAAAGTTGGTGAATCTTCACAGCCAGTAATAATTAATTAGTTAACTGGTTAGTTAGAATTAGTTAGACTATAGTCATAAGAAATACTTAGTGTATTTACTGGTTAGAGATTTATCTTGTATATTATTATATTGTCTAAAAAGTATGGCGGAGCTGGCAAAATTTAGATCAGCTGCTGTGCTCACCGCGAAGGAGATGGGAATGGATGGTCAAATTTTAATTCAATACGTAACGACTGAATGTGATAAATATATTGAACGGGAAGATAGAAAGGTAGCTGAAGAGAAGAGGTTACAAATTGAGGCTGATAGAGAAATTAAGAGGCTGCAGATTGAGGCAGAAGAAAAAAGGTTGACTGCCGAAAGGGAGGCAGAAGAAAAACGACAGCAAAGGGAGGCAGAAGAAAAACGACAGCAAAGGGAGGCAGAAGAAAAAAGGTTGACTGCCGAAAGGGAGGCAGAAGATAGAAGGTTGCAGAGGGAGCACGAATTACGACTAAGGGAGCTGGAATTACAAGGCCCGGCCCCTGAAAATGGTGCCAGCCCTTTTGCCTCAGATGCTACGCCCAGTCTGGGAGCCTCAAACTCAGCTATGGGGTTTCATTTAGACCATTTTGTTGAGAAAGACGATGACATAGAGGGGTACCTAGGACGTTTTGAGTTATTAGCTACTACATATGGGTTAGAGAGAGAGAGGTGGAGTTTAAAGCTATCACAGGGATTGAGGGGTACTTCTTATGAAGTATTTGCTAAAATGAACAGGGAAGACCAAGACAATTATGACATGTTAAAGCAGGCTTTGTTATTAAGGTACGAGAAGAATGGTGAATTTTATCGTAAGAAATTTAGAAATGCTAAACTGTTGTCTGGGGAGACATACCACCAATTCTCTGCTAGACTAGAAACCTATTTGGAGAAATGGACGGCTCTGGGGAAGACCCAAGATCTTAAAGAAATGATCATGATTGAGCAATTGAGAGAGTCCATGGCTCCAGACATGAGAAAATTTCTCATGGAACAAGGTGCAGAGAAGTTGGGGGAAATTTTAAATGTTGCTGAGAGGTATCAGGCAGCTCAGGCAGAGGTAAGTGGTGCTAAGAAGAAGCACATAGACAATTTTAAAGCTCCACAGCAATTTAATAAATTTGATAATAGAGAGCAGGGAAATAAAGGTAGGACAAACTTTGAGCGGCCAAGAAATGACTATCGCGACAGAAACTCACAGTTCAATGACCAAAAGTTCAATGAAAGAAAACCGTTGAACCAAGGAAAAAGATGGTGTAAATGGTGCAAGAAGGATAACCATAACACCGAATTTTGTAGAAGGAAACCTTCAAACATTGCTGCAATGAAGTCGGGGACGCAAAGATTAAAGGTTAATCCTAAGGGACAACAGGAACCTTATCACCCCCCAGTTTGTGAGGATGTTATTTGTAATGGGGTCACCATAAGGTGCCTTTATGATACAGGTTTGGATTATGATTCAGTTGTGAAGTCTAGCCTAGTGGACCCAAGTCAGTATACCACAGAAACAGTGGAAATACAAGGGGCGACTAAGGACATACCACTCATGACACTTCCCATCGCAAGGATAACGGTGAAAACTCGCTATGTGGAAGGAGAAATCAGAGCAGCAGTGATAGATGAACCAATCTACCCTCTGATATTGGGGTGTAGATACGTCTTCTTGGGGAATCCCGAGAAACCTGTGATCATGGCGACAGTGCAGACCAGGTCACAGAAGAAGGAGGAAGAAGGTGAACCTATAAATGCTCATCCAGAGGAGATGAGGAAGGCGCAGGCTGAGGATAGGACACTCAAGCCCTGTTTTAAAAAATTGCCCAAATGCCACACACCTCCGAGCAAGGGGGAATATTTCATGAAGAACAAACTATTATACAGGAAGACAGGAACTAGATCCACTGGTCACGGACAGTTAGTTCTTCCCAAGATATATAGGGCAAACTTAATAAGGAGCTTACATGTTGGAAAAGATGGTGACCATGAGAAAGTCGGTACCATCTGCCAAAAGATTGCTCGAAAATACTATTGGCCCGACGTAAATGTCGATGTTGAAAACTTTGTAGAAGCATGTGGCGTATTTCATGAGGGAACACCCACAAAGGGAAAATATGTGCAGGACCTAGAAACGCCACGGGGCAACTTTAGGCCTGAAAGGAAAACTAATTATACTCGGGTAGACAAAGTGGAATGGGAGCCCCCTTTTCACACCCAGTCTTCACTTGAATGGATTAACATGGCCACTATGCGAAGAGTACAAAGAAGAAATTTAACCCAGGATAAGATGACAATCCCTCGGTCAGGATTATATAAACTGGAAGAACAGACAAGAGAGCGAAGATCTCTCATAAACAATCTTAAGTGGGGAGACAAACCCCAGAGAAAAATTGGTAGTGGTCGATTTGTGAGTGATGATTCTAGGAAGAAAAGTCCTCATTATAAAGCTTCTAAGGGACGGGACCAGACGGGTTCCATGAAAAATACGTATGATAAATTAAAGATCCAGATGTAACTTTATTAAGGACCTGGACAGATGAGAAGGCGGAAGAGACTGTTACCTCATCGTATCAATATGTGAACGAACTGACCACTCGTTTGAAAGCTGGATGGAAACTGGCAAATGATAATTTGAAACAAGCCAGGAAGAAACATGCAGCATATTTTAATAGGAAGGCAAAGGACAGGGAACTGGCAGTCGGAGAGAAGGTGCTGCTTCTACTACCCGGAAGCCAGAATAAATTACAAATTGGTTGGCAAGGTCCATATACGGTTCTAGAGAAGGTGTCTAGAACAAACTATAAAATTGACAAAAAGGGGAAGGAAAAAGTTTATCATGTAAACCTGTTAAAGAAGTATCTGGACAGACCACTCCAGGAAAGCACCCCTTTATTGACCTTGGCTATTGCAACCCAGATGCAAAAGGAACCACTCACCTCACATGAATACCCATTACATCCTTGTGAAACAGCAGCACAGGTAAAAGTCAGTAAGCACCTGACTAAAAACCAGAGGGAGAGAGTTCAACAGGTTCTGGAGGAACATACAGATGTATTAACAGATAAACCAGGCCATACAAATTTGCTACAGTATGACATGAAACTGGTAGACTCAAACCCAATCTGTATGAGAGCCTATTCTATTCCGTTCGCGAAGGAGAAGGCATTGAAGGAAGAAATAGAGTATTTGTTGAAGGAGGGGATTATTTCGCACAGTGAATCATCTTTTAGTTCTAGTGTCGTTTTGTTGAGAAAACCGTCTGGGGAACACAGACTGTGCATAGATTACAGGAAACTGAATGCTGTCACAGAAGGACAAGTGGATCCATTACCAGACACAAAACAGTTATTTGCCAGACTGAACAAGGCAAAATATTTTTCAAAAGTGGATCTTAGTAAAGGCTATTACCAGATCCCAGTGAAGCCTGAAGTGAGACCTTATTTGGCTTTTAGCACTTCGGATGGACATTATGAATTCAATATGCTACCATTCGGACTGAAAAATGCTCCGAGTGTGTTTTCAAGGATGATGCGAAAATTGTTGGACCCCCTGAATAACCCATGTATCACAAATTTCATGGATGATATTCTCGTCGCCACAGAGACATTTGAAGAACACATTGAAGCTCTGGAGATGTTGTTTGATAGACTTCGGGAGGCGAACTTAACTGCTAGGCCAACAAAATGTTGTATTGGATGTAAAGAGTTGGAATTCTTGGGACACACTGTATATCAGGGTAATATGACCCCTGATCCTAAGAACTTGGAAAAACTGCAGAGAGCACCTAGGCCGCAAACAAAAAAGGACGTGCGATCATTTGTGTCGTTATGCGGATTTTATCAGAAATACATCAAGAATTTTAACGCTATATGTGCTCCTCTGACTGATTTGACTCGCAAGGGACTTCCAGATAAAGTTATTTGGACTGCACAATGTGAACTAGCGTTCCAAGAGTTAAAGGAAAAACTCACTAGCAAGCCTATTCTCAAACTGCCTGATTTGACACAGGACTTTGTCTTAAGAACCGATGCAAGTAATGTAGGACTCGGAGGGGCTTTGTTGCAAAGATCATCTTCACCTGATGGGGAACTGAAACCAGTCGCTTATGCAAGCCGCAAATTGAATAAGGCGGAACAAGGATACTCCACAAGCGAAAAAGAATGTTTAGCATTAATCTGGGCAATAAAGAAGTTTCAAATCTATCTGTATGGTAGGACATTTGTGGTGGAGACGGACCATCAGCCTCTCGTGTTCTTGTCTCAGGCTAAGCATGAAAACGCAAGATTGCTGAGGTGGTCTTTATTGCTTCAACCTTATCAGTTTAGTATCCAATATATCCCAGGCAAATTGAATGTCGGTGCAGATTTCCTCAGTCGGCACCCCTGTGATCAAAATTAGAGTAGTGGCAGACGTGAGGAGTAATTTTACCTATGTGTATCGCTGGTTTTGGAACTTGCCATAGGCATGTTTTCAAGTGGGGAGATGTGTAGTGAAATTGACAGAGATACAACGGTAAAATCCCTCCAAAGATAACATTTAAGGATAAAAACATAATGCGTAGGCTGCTGATGTACATGATCGCCTAGACCGCGGGTCATCATCCTCCATAATAATTGACTTGCTAGACAGGAGGGGAACGGCGGATCAAAAAGAAAAAAAATATGACTGGAAAGGCTAAGGAGACGCAATTGGGGGGGAAACGGAGAAAAGTCACGTTTCCCAAGTTGACATAAAAAGTAAGCAACTCCACAGAAGGGACCCTAGATATGTTACGCCACAGTCATTTATTGGACGCTTTTGCGATACCAAGCTTTTGATTTGAATGGAGCGGTAAAACGCAGATGTTAGGAATATTACAAAAATTAAAAAGTAATTTTTTCTTAATATTAATGTTAGGAATATAAAAATTAGCTGGCCGGATGGCCTATTCTGAGCAGTGAACTAAGATGGTCTTAATTTTACAAACGGATAGATAATATTGAAGATAATGACAAAAGACAGTGTAGTTCACATCATCGACAGACTGTGTTGAATAAAAAAGTGTCGCAATTTGCACACAAAAACACGACCTTGGACGCAGGTGTTCAAATTTACTTAGTATGGAGGAGAGGGTTTTTGAGCGGTAGCTGTGTCTAAATATAACTTTTAACGACAAAATTTTGGAGGGGAGAGAAAGGTTGGTTCAAAAACCAAGCACATTTTTTTAGAAACACAAGTAGAGACGGACAGACTAACAGATAAACATCCATACTTGACTGAAGCATGACTGAAATGACTTTAGTGTAGAAATTTTGAAATTCAAATAACCTAGGCAGTGATTGGCCACAGACAATCATATCATTAGCGCTCAGACGCGAAAGTGGGGCCATTCTTCAATAGTTGTTCAGTGATAGACACAGATTTTAAAGTGTGGTGATTCCATATGAAAGCAAGTGAAATAAATTTAGGGACGCCATACTATAGCCAGCAGCTCAGCTGAGTTTTGCTAGCAATTCTGTGTTATTTATTCATAATCTGGTAAGATTGAAATTATTTCCTTATATATTTTGAATATTGTTTCATGTTCGAGTGATTTGATACTGCCATATCGAAATCTAGCCTTACAAACAAGTAGGGATTTGCTCTAGACCCCCCGCCCTAGTCAGGGTCTAGGGACCAACAATGTACATAAACTCCAGCAAGGATTATGCAAGACAGATCAAGTGTTGAGAATAATGATACATATTACCTATCCTCTTTTAGGGCCGAAAACTAATAAACATTTTTCAGGATCTATAGTCTGGGAGGATCTATCTGATGTAAAACCACCATGGTAAATGTGCTGTTTGGTCAGAGAGATCTGACCTGTCTGTATGATGTGGTTGTTGTGTCACTGTTGTGTCCAGACGTGGGTAGAGAATAGATTTTGACACATGGCCCATACTTTGATTGCAGAGCTGCGAGTTTCTGTCGTCAACAAAGCAGGGTCTATTCAGTTGGTGACTTTACTCGAGTGTATCTGTGCAGTATTTGTGACAGAGACCACCATTATTGCCCGCCAGCACGGAGAGGTGGGACCACCTGATTTCAGCACCAGAGCGACAACTACCAGATGAGTGAGCCTCTGGTCTGCTGGACTTTCACCAACGCCCTTTAGTTACTAAGAACCCCATAAAGATTCCCACCATTTTCTGGACACTGTGTAGTCAATATAGACAGGTGTGATGAGGCCACCCAAACAGCACAAACAGTACTATCCTCCCAAGTAGATGAATACTAGAACATTTTAATAAAACTAACTAGTATAGTACATATATATGTACACTATTGCATTTATGATATAATATTCTATGCATTTCTTTTCATAATCTCTAAATCCTTTTAAGTTCTGGTCAACCTAAAAAATTGACACAGAACAAAATAAATGTAATATACTTATATCAAAAAATTTTACACACGTGAGTTAGTTCAGTGTATTTTAACATTTATTAATATTATTAGTCTTGTTAATATCTGTGGGTATATTTATAATCCATTACACCACACTACATATCATAACCCTAGACACTTTACGTAGCCACATTCATTAAAAAAAATTAAGTGTGAGGTCGTAGTGGTAGCAAGAAAGGCCTTCTGACAATTCACCACTACATTTTATCTCAGGAGCCTTCACAGCTGGCCTCATACAATTTACATTTAGTAATAACACCATCATACAATACCATCAAACACCACTACACCCCCTGTTATGATTCTCAATGCTTGGTTTTGGGTTCTGTTTATTTTTCTACCTGTTTAACCTCTGGTCTTAATGTATTCTAGCTTTCCTCTTCTATGCCCAAAATATGTGAGAAAACTTGCCACCTGGTGTATGTAATACGCATAATTTGTTCATTAGCATCTTTCAGGACATCCTCATTAATATGTTTTTAACTACTAATATGCTTTAAAACAGGTCAATAAATTCAAATATCTGGGCACATTAATAACAATGGATGGAAGATGCATCTCAGAAGTGAAGAGCAGAATAGCTCAGGCAAAAACAGCATTCTATAAAATGAAGAGTATTTTATGCAACCATACTTTGTCATTGGATGTAAGAAAGAGAGTTCTTCAGTGTTACATAGAACCAATCCTGACATATGGGAGTAAGTCATGGACAATTAGTAAACAAGTAGGCATACATGCCACATGCTATGGTTTACCCATAATCTGTACAAGGTGTTTGCGTTTTCAGATGTGTACACCCTGTTCATAATTTCTGTACAGGTTTTCTAACCCATTCCCCTTATTACTGTGTCTCAGAGTTCTTTTATAAGGTCCTACTGAACACAGGATTTCCCAGTCTGTTAGTGATAATTAAGCACAGAAATAGACTAAATGATGACACCATCACATTATTTTTACAGTTTAAAATAAACTCAGATATTTATTGTTTGGGTTTTAAAATAAGTGAAGACCTGCTTTAAAAGGCAAAGTCCCCGTGCCTCATTTATAATGCAGCCCACTGTAATTGAAAATATTTTTACACGAATTAACTCTTTTGATGTTTTTTTCAGTCTTTGTAGAGGTTTTGCGGGTCTTTGTACAGGGTTTTGGATTTTTTGTACAGGGAGGGTGTTGTATGAGTAGGGAAGGCATAGAGGCCATAGAGAACAGCCAAAAAGAGTAATGAGGATGTCCTGAAAGAGGCCAATGCGCAAAGGAAACTTATTTCACAAGTTAGAAAGAAGCAATCCTTTTTTTGGGCATGTTATGAGAAGAGAGCAAATACTGGGCAGTTTGACATCGTGGCATAAAAAGGAGTCAACAGTAGAATTGATAACAGGAAGACATGATCTCCTTCGCCACTAGGCATGGTACTTGAAGAAGAACTATTGACAGTATTAAGACTGGATTACTGCTTATCTATTAAGTTCTTTCCCCCATTGCTTGAACTCCGGGCTGAAATTCTTTTCTCAATCACAGCTGTTAAATATTGCCAATGGAGGTTCAATGCAGTCTGATTTCTTAAAGACCTTAGAATCTATTATTGCAATTTCTACATTTGTCATCTAATATTATTAGATATACCATTTTAACCTTTAGCACGCTGCATTCTTTGGCGAAAATTTTCGCCTCCAGCTGCATTCTTTTTCACAGCGTCCCGTTTCTATAGTGGGTGACCCTTAATGTCTATAGTTTTTGTGTTTCTTGGTCAATTGCTATCATGTTTGGAATTTATATAAATAAATGAATGGTGAATCTGATGATATAAAATTTGTTTGTGTACATATTAGATGTGATAGGAAGAGAGGAAAGGAAAGATGAAAAAAACGAAAAAAAAATTTTAAATAATAAAAAAATATTTTTTTTTTTATTTTAAAATTTAAAAAAAAATTTAAAAAAATAACCAGCAAACGAAGGGTCCATATCCCTTGCATCTCAATGAAAGTCATTTGACCAATAGACCAATACAAATCAAATGACGATCTTTTCGTTACACCCATCATCAGTAGCAAAGCAACAAACGCTCTCGTCAGCTGTGACATTCGGCCGAAATTCTAAATCTTTCCGATATTCCTAGTCCTAACCCCTAACATTATACATACTTGAAAGGCCATTTTACTTTCGTTTCCATCTCAGCCATCAAACATATTCTGAGAACCGATATCAGCGCTTATAAAGACAAAAATCTCATCCCCACCGCATGGCGTCAGAATCCAATAAAATTAGAGCAAAAATGGCTGTGTGTTGATGCAGATTCATTTCGATTTAAAAAATTTACAAAAAATAAATGCGGATACACCCATCGCTTTTTTAAGATCGGAAACGGAAGCTAACTCTCTTGCAAATAACATTACAACTTAACATACGGGGCTGAAATCACGTGTACACAAGTCCTCATGCTAGAAACGGTGATATCCGTAAGGCGACACATGGCAGCTCCAGCGTGCAGAGCATAGGTTATCTTCGGCGACATGTGTCGCCCGCAGCGTGCTAAAGGTTAAGTTCAAGTAACTGAAAGTTTCAGGCCAAAATTTTAAGCCTAAATTAACTGCTGCTTTACTGAGCATTAATTTATGGTTGGAATTGGCAAGCATAAACTTACCTGCCCCTGGCTTTACTTTTTGCAGCCTTTTTATGTTTTATGCTGGCGGATTTTAAAACTTTTCCAGAGGATGCTGTATTTACAGGTATGTGATTGCCACTGCTGGCTGTGCTGTCTGCAGGGGAGCTGACACCATTTGTATGAGCAGCTGGTGTTGCACTATTTGACTCAGGGCTTGCTGGTTCTTCTGTTGAATGATAATGACACCAACACAACATGTAAACAAGCAAATAATTAAATGAAAACGAGACATGAAAAACAGATATTAAAACAGAAAGACCCTTTAAGAGGATCCAAGAGCAACGATTAATGAAGAATAATGGTAATGTGAGAGGACAAATACAAGGGGATTGACATAAGTCTTGGGCCTGACCATGAAGGACATATCACAGAGAGCTGAAATTTTGTATAGTGTTTATTCCTTTTCAATATAGCCACCGTCTGAATTGACACACTCCTGCCATCTCTGCTTGACCTTGAAAAGACCTTGGGAGTAGAACACCCTATTTTTCAAACTAAACCAGTGGGACCTCAAGACGCAGCAATAGAGACCGCAGTCAACGACTCATACAGGGTTCATAGCAAATTTCTTCAAGCATTTTCCAGGTTTTTCCAGGTCCAGCACGTGATTTTCAAGGATGGGAAACTCTAATATTTTCCTCATCTAATTTTCTCAGATATAATTATCACTTTGAGTACCCCTAGTTGGAGTCTGAGCTGCTTTTTTCATTAACTGGGGTTGAAGTTGTAGCTGTAGGCCTCTGCAAGAGTCTTTGTCAACAATCCACGTTGATAATCCTTGACTGTGTGGTATAACTTGAAGCAGGCATAGAGGTACATTGCAATCTGGGCAGTACATGCAAGTCTGGCTTCTGTTCCCTGCAGCCTTACACACTTTACAGTCTGGTTTGTACCTTGCCCTTTCATATTTATCAATGAAGTGGTGCTCAGTAAGTCGTGTTGTTGTGACCTGTGGTTTTCAAGGTGTCACATTGCGTCGAAGAATAGCAGGTTCAATAAGAGTCATACTGACATCCTGATCTTCGCTTTGATCTTTTTTTGTAGAGTTTACAGTGTTGTAGGTTATGTGCCCATTGACCAGGGCAGTTTCAACTAAGAAATAATATAAAAATAGGATCTGTGTGGGTAGGGGTAACTTGCACCTAGTTGGCTGAAGTTTCCACACCTCGCATACTTTTGCTGTATTTTTCTGCAAGCACTGGCTTCTGAATTGTTCTGCCCTAAAGAATTTGTCTTTCTAACTGTCTTGTTTATATTATCATTGGAGTGAACAGTGGATATAAGGTTAAATCTTTTCGTATCATGCCAGGTGACTGTCGGCATGCCTTATCTTCTGTCACACAAAACACAGGATGATTTGACTTTTTCAATTTGAGTTGTTTTTTTTTTTCAGTGCTACAGGAAAATGCTTCCTATTTTCCGCTACTGTTCCAAATGCACCAATCTGAATTTCAGGTCTTGAAATAAAGCTGAAGGCTGAATCAAAACTACCACAGAAGAGAATATGTCCCTTGTTGCGTATGAAATTTGAATTAAAACTATGGTGACTTTACCACTGAAAAAAAAGAGTCCAAATAATCTCAGCTCTCAAGAGTTTTTTCCTTGGTCACAAATGATGTCACATCTGTAGGTCTCCTAGTAGTGTTAGTTTTAATTAAAAAAAAAAAAAAAAAAGGAACACAAATAACTTATGAGTAGGCCTAAACTATGTATATTTACCAATTCAAAATTCTAAATGCATACATAATACAGTCAAACAATATTTAACTAGAACAAAAGGTAATATATATAGTAATTGGGAGGGTAATACTTATGATAAGTGAAAATCTATTAAATATCTAACTGGAGACCTTTACCCCCCCCCCCCCCCCCCCCCCCCCCCCCCCCACCCCCCCCCCCCCCCCCCCCCCACCCCCCCCCCCATCTTTACTATTTTTGTTGGGTTTTGTTTCGTTTGTTTGTTTAGATTTTTTTTTTAAATTTAATTTTTTTTTTTAATTTTAAATAACATAGGCCTATCCACAAAATTGCTGATTTTCATTTATCCTAATTACAGTGATTTGACTGATGTAATGCCACTTTCGTGTATCGGCGGTTATTCATGTTATCTGAAATTGAAAACATGTAGGCCTAGGCCTATCCTAATTAGCCTATAACCCTTCAGAGGTAGAACAGGATGTCTTTTCATCATAAATATAACAAAAAAGCATTCAAAATATATTTATTTCCAAAAACGGTGGTGAAATGAACAGTGGGACATAGGTCTGATAACAGGGTAGGCTATAGGATATGGAATCGCCATCAATTTCTATTCCTGACCATCTTAAACTGTGTCAAATATATTCCCGTATGCAGAGGTAAACCAAGAAATTTCGTTCAAACGCTTGCTTATAGGCTAATTTTGGCCATGGTTAAAAATTAAACTGTAAATAGGCCTACATTGTAAATACAGACGCAAGTACAGTAGGCCTATCTATAAACTGGACTTATTTAAATAGGTTTTATATATGAGATAAATGAATTTATTACTTACGACGAATGCTAAAAATAAATCTGCGTTTACGTCGTTAACGCAAAGCGCCGAAAACTTCTGGAAATGGATTTAATGCGCAAAGGGAAGTAAAAATTGTACGGTAACTTTACAATTTTTACTTCCCTTTGCGCATTTCCAGAAGTTTTCGGCGGTTTCGTTTTTGGCGTTTTCCCTATTTGCGTTAATGGCGTAAACGCAAATTTATTTTTAGACTCGTCGCGTCTGTTGTTGCGAAAAATACCATCAATAACCAAAAAATGGACACAAAGTAACGAACTTTCGATTTTGTATTTTTCAAGGTCCGATGTGGAAAATTCAAGGCTTTTAGCCATTTTTCCAGGCTTTTGAAGGCCTGGAATTTTTTTTTTCGTTTTCCAGGTTTTTCAAGGTTTTTCCAGGTCGCTACGAACCCTGCTCATAGCTTGACTGCCTGCGTCAGGACCAGCGAACCAGAGCTGGTCAAGACCGCACTCCACCTCCACGTGGTGGTCCTGGAAACAGTCTGCAGCTGTGCAGGCTGGCTGAGCGAGTGTGGATCGAAATGGGAAGGCAAACCCGGTCCTAAAAAATGCCGTGCAGAAGTCGGATGTGTCGACCGAAAGGTGCAGATATCACAGCTACGTTGTAAACAGACACAACGCAACCACCGTCCTTTTCAGGGCGAACGAAGAAGAAGAAGAAGAAGAAACTAAACCAGTCATCACATGCCAATATAACTTCTTCACCGCTGTCAAAATGATTTCCTTTTAGCTGTTTTTTAAGATTTGGGAATAGAAAAAAGTCTGATGGAGCCAAATCTGGAGAATTTGGTGGGTGTGGAAGAATTTCAATATTCAAATCGCTGGCTGCTAGCTGCACAAGCCGTGCTTTGTGAGAGGGCGCGTTGTCTTGAAGCAAAGGAAGATTTTGAGTGCGCGTTATCCCTCGTTTCCTGGTCACAACCTTTCTTAGTTTTGTGAGAAGATCTGCATAGTACTGTCCATTAACTGTGTTGCCACGAGGCAGATAATCTTTCAAAAGGACACCTTTGCCGTCCCAAAAAACAGTCAGCATCACTTTTCCTGCAGATTTCTGTGCCCTCGGCTTGACAGGTGTTGGGGAGCCCGGGGTTTTCCATTGCATGCTGGCAATTTTGGATTCGGGGTCATAATGGTGTACCCAAGTCTAATCTACTGTCACCATGGTCTCCAAAACTTTTTTTGACTGACACTTTTTGAGCAACTGTTGACAGCAATTTACCCTCGTTTGCTTCTGTTTACGTGTCAACAGTCGTGGAACCCAGCGTGCACACACTTTTCTCATGTTCAGTCTGTTGTGTAAAATTCTATAAACTGTTCTTTCATCTAGTTTTACTCTACTAGCTATCTCCACAATTGTCATTTTTTGATCCTGGTCAATGATTTTCTTCACTCTTGTTGCATTTTCATCGTTGCACTCTGAGGCTGGTCTACCAGATCTTGGCAGATCAGCAACATTTGAGCGGCCGCACTTAAACTGTTGACACCAGTTTTTTACCAAAGTATATGAAGAACAAGAATCACGAAACACTGGTTCCATCTCCCTGTGTATTTCTGTAGGTGTTTTTCCCTGAAACATCAGAAATGTTATCACAGCTCTGGCCTCCTTCTTTTCCATTGTTTTGTCAAATCTTTGGAGCAGCAGATCCGGTCAACAGGGTACATTGCGCCGTGCACCGTAGCGGGAAAAGCCATTGAAGAAACAAACACGTACTTTACACATTCAGTGCAAATATGATGAACTTTAAATGTGCCAAGTTTCATCTTCCTCCTTCATGGTCAGGCCCAAGACTTATTTCAATCCCCTTGTATAAGAAATAGATATTCAAAAAAGCCGTCTACCTGAGATATAAAAAAAAAAGGAGATGGAAGTGGAATGCTTACATACTATACACAAAAATACACAAACAGCCAAGTCACGACAAAGAATTAAATAAAGAACAGATGATAAGATATTCAACCTTCTTCTTTCATTCTCAAATAACCATGTCTATCTCAAATTAGGTGGTCTGTCTCATCACCATAGATTCCACCTCACAGGGGTTGATAAAGGCAATACTGTCAGTGTGCTTCTCTTGTGAGATGGTATGGTAGATAAGTAGGAGGAAAAAATGGGGGGGGAGAATGTTATGCTTTTGCTTTCCACATGGATAGGGATAGAAATCTGTTGGTCCAATTTTTACTTTACTGAATTGATGGTATATATGTCTGTAGTAGTGTAGTGGCCAAGTGACATCTGAAATTTATCAGTCTCCCATTGGCAAGGAGCAGGATGATTCAGGTTTATCTAACTCTGGATTTTTTATTGAAAATAATTTTTTATTACTGCTTTAACTCTCTTTATAAGTTATCTTATTCTCAATTTTCTGTTAGTTTCTTCATTTGGTAAATCTATTCATTTTCTATTTAACTTCTCTTTTGGCAAGTCTATCCACACCCTCATATCCATGTTATCTCATAATGAGCTAGAAATCTCCTGTACTTTCCACTACAGTTCACAAAGTTGCCCTAGACAAAGAAACTTTAAAAAAAAAAGAAAGGCAAAAAAGGAAATAAGAGATTCCCAGGACTGAGATGAATAGAGAAATTTTTGTCTTTTGAGCCTCAGGCTCAGGTTATTGAGATAACAAAGCGTTGCATGGAACTTCTATTTTACTAAATGTTTTCAGTGTAAATATACCTCTGTACTTAACTAACAGATTAAACAGATCTGCTTACTGTTTACACAATACATAAAACTCAGTTTCTGCTTCTGAATTTATAATTTTAATTAATAAATAAGACCAATCACAGCAATGAATTCCAACTTACTCTTTTCTAAATCAGCAATCCCTTGGACAGCCTGAAACATACAATAAGATAAATATAAAAAATTGATGCTGCAGGGTACTTTGAATCAATATGAACTGCGCTAAGCTCTTTTATGCTGGCACAAATACTATAATATGACAATTTTTAAAAACGCATTTAAACAAATATGTGCCAGTAAGGACAAAATTAAATTGGTAGCAAGCACAAATGATGATACTTACTTACTTAGTCATTCCCCTTCTACCGTGAGGTGTAGAGGTTTGGAAGAGAGCGCGCCAGACTATTCTATCGGCTGTCTTCCTCCTGGCCTGGTTCCATTCTAGTCCTCGGTCCTTCAAAGAATGTCTAATGTTGTCCTCCCAGCGGACTCTGGGTAGTCCTGGAGGTCTGGATTCCTGGCTCTTAGTTTCCCATATTTGTTGTGATAGCCGATCTACTCCTCTTTGACAAACAGAATATTATTATTTTTAGCAGTACTGTCAAGAACGCTGTCACGTTAAGAAGCTAGTGCCGTGTTTGATTGAAACAAGTGATAAAATTTGTCCAGTAATATACTTACTGCCGCTGATGTCACAGAAGATTTGGAGAATAGACGGTCTGCATCTCTGAACTTTCTGTTACGTTTATCTGCTTTGCTGTTTGTATTTCTGCAAAGATACAAGCAGCCACAACTTACCTAACTGAGGAACTCAAAATGCTTAACAATGTAACAAAAAATGTCATCATTTTCACCCTCATCATGTGTCTTGTCATGGTAGAAGGCTGACTACAGAGAATCTTTATTCCTCTTCTTTAACTCTTAGTATACGAGCGGCCTTTCATGACTACCATTACAGATTTTGCAATAAATAATTTATTTATAAAGATAACATAAGTGTTATATATCAAAATGTGAAGAAATGAAACCCCTATATCATGCACGTAACTAAATTGTTCAGTGGTTTTAAACATGCATTCAGCTATAAATTTTCGCTATTGACGGGGATCGATCATCGGCCTCTCTACTAGGCCGCTCGTGAACTAAGAGTTAACTTCCTTCAAAATAAATAATCTATCCAATCTTTTTCAAACAACATTTTCACTTCCCTCTGCTATCCTGAACCTTCCCATTCAGCAATATCTCCACCTGTTATGGTTGTTGTCTGATTATGACCAACACAGGTGATCATATTCTCCTCAAACAGCCTAGATGTTTACACCTGTTGACCATGAATCTTTCCATGTTATTAAGATTTCCAGTATCTATTTCCATTATTCTCCACCCTTTTTTTTCTGAACTTTACAATGAGTTTTCTGTTTTTCCACTTCTTTCTTTCTGTTTTTAAACATTATTTGTTCTCATGCTCGTTAATTATATTACTCTATCTGTGACGCCTGCCCTGTGATTCCCACAACTGTTTATACCACACATTTATATAGATTCAATGGTGTTAATTAGCTATCACACTGTTTCCTATGACATAAAGGTTCCGTATGCTAAATCCAACTTAATAACCCTCTAACTATTCATGCTGAGGCAGATGATTGAATTAAGAGAATGGGTTGGAATCAACCACAATATATAATACATACAAGATGACAAAGCTACAAACCATGAATGATAGAACAGACTACAGAGTACTACAACGCACACAAAAATTGTAAAGGCTCACTCAGTGATTGATAGACTGAAAAGTTATGGCTGGGGTAGACTTCAGCAGAGCTGCTCTACACAAAAAAGCTGAACAACGCACCCAAACTTTATCAGACACTGCACAAATGCACAAGCCCTACCAAGAAGGAGACCATTCCATCTGGAGAGAAGCAGGATCACAGAGCTGACCGACAACAGACCAGAAGTGATTAAAAATAGGCAGCCAAATGGATGCAGAAAGGAAGCTAAAACTATGGAATAAAACAGGCAAAGGTAGTCCAATATCAGATACTGCCATAGAGGAGTGTGAGACTTCCCTACACTAGGTCTAGCAAGCATCAAGACGTAGGGAGACCAGTTCCTTTCCCCACTGCCTTTTCTTTCCTTAGTCAAGAGCAAAGTCAGGTACCCATTTACAGCTGGGTGGACTGGAGCATGATACCGTAAATCAAATCCAACCCCTTTGCCGCACCAGACCAGCAATCAAACTATGGAATACATTAAACAAATGTTCCCAACCACAGAATCGACCCATATGAACACCACATGTACGCAATTACACACACAAGTATTTTCAGAAGAATCAACAATAAAACAAAACAAAAAAATGGGCAGAAAATCCATATCTCAGTAGCCAAGGGAACAATTTCAAACAACTTCAAAGCTGAGGCTGAAACACTAAAAACAGCAGCAATTGCCATTGTGGAGAACAGGAATAACGCCAAAAGCCAATATAAGATTCACTATAATTTGTAACTACCCTCATCATCATCAGCTGCCATCTCCACAACGAAGGTTGGCTGTATTGGATCTCCAACATCTTCTGTCTCTTGTCTTGGTGGTGCACTCTGATAGACTCTTTCCTGTCCATCTCTTGATGTTATCTTCCCACTTATATTGCTGTCTTCCCCTTGCATGTTTGCCTTCAACTCTCCCTTCTATTATGGTCTTCTGCAAGGTGTTATGCCTTTTTATGTGGCCAAAGTATTTTAGCTGCCGAAATTTGATCTCCCTCATTAGTTCTCTTTTCATACCTAGATTTTCTAGGACCTCCTTATTTCTTTTCCTCTCTTTCCATGAGATACGCCCCATTCTTCTATATATCTACATTTCAAGAGCCTCAATTCTTTCTTCCAATTGTTTGTTCATCGTCCATGTTTCTACACCATACAGTAATGCAAAATATATATAACACTTTATGATTCTCAGTTTTAATTTGTGAGATAACTGTTTAGATGTCAGTATTTGTTTCATGTTGTTGAATGTAGCTTTGGCCATTCCTATTCTCTTCTTGATTTCTGTTTCACATCTGCCATCTTCTGTTATTATATGACCAAGATATAAGTAGCTCTTGACTTGTTCCAGGATTTTCCCATTTATGCTTATCTTTAATGTGGGCTTATCGTCTGTTTTGCTAATTGTCATAGTTTTTGTTTTCTCAATATTAATGTCCAATCCATATTCATGACTTATACTGTACACTTGCTTCACTAGTTCTTGTAACTTCTGTTCGCTTTCAGCTAACAACATGGTATCATCTGCATATCTAAGGTTGTTTATTGACCTTCCACTGATGTTTAGTCCTGGTATTTCCTGTATCTGTTTGAACATTTTTTCGGTGTACAGTCGGCCCTCCGTATCCGCGGGTTCTGCATCCGCAGATTCAACCAACCACGGACCGAAAATATTAGACTGGGAAAGCATTAAGAGGACATGTTACAGAAGCATAGCCCTGTTGATGGCAAAATTATGCGTGAAAAAGCACTTAGCCTCTATGAGCACTACTGTGAGGGGGTTGAGAACGAGAGGAAGGAGTTTAAGGCTAGTAAGGGATGGCTGGCTAGCTATGTAAAGCGCTACAGCCTCAAGAACTTAATCTTATTTACATAGCATTTACATTGGATTAGGTATTATAAGTAATCTAGAGATGCAAATACTACGCCATTTTATATAAGGGACTTGAGCATCCGCGGATTTTGGTATCTGCAGGGAATCCTGGAACCAATCCCCAGCGGATACAGAGAGCCGAATGTATAGATTAAATAGGCAGGGGGACAGCACACAACCTTGTCTGACACCTCTTTTTATGTCTATGTATGGTGAATAATTCCTTCCAGATCTTACTGTGGCAGTTTGCTCCCAATAAAGGTTACTGAGTATTCTTATATCTTTTCCATCAATACTTTTGTCTTCGAGGCATTCAATTATTTTCTCATGGTGGACTCTGTCAAAAGCCTTCTTATAGTCAATGAAGCACATGTACATACTTTTTTAGACCTCTGTATATTTTTCTGCTAATATGCTTAGGCAAAATGTTGCCTCTCTTCTTCCGCCTAAAACCAAACTGTTCTTCTTGGATTTTGCTGTCTACCTTACTTTTTATTCTTTCCTTTATGATTACCTTTTGTGTTGTTGTATGATTTTGAGCAGTATCTTAATTGCATGACTCATCAGGCTGATTGTTCTGAAGTCTGAACATTCTGTTGCGTTAGGTTTTTTGGACAATGTTATAAATACTGATGTCTTCATGTCGTGTGGTAAATATCCTGTATTGTATATATCGTTGCATAGATCTGTAATTGCATCTATACCAAAGCTCTCCAGGGCTTCTATCATTTCAATTTTTATGTTGTCCATGCCTGCTGATTTTCCTTTTTGTATCATATGTATTGCATTCTCTACTTCTGATCTGAGAATGTTTGGGCCTTCACTAGAATCTGGTGATGGTTTTTTACCTCTGTTGTCCTCGAATAGTTCTTTTACGTACTCTGCCCATCTGTTTGATATGTCTTTCTCATCAAGTAAGGTTACACCATTTTTGTTCTTGAAACAGCCTCCTCCGTGGGCAAACTGCGACCTTTTTGATAATTTCTTTATTTCTTCATGCATATCTCTTGTCATGTGCTTTGCTTCCAAGTCTTCTATTTCCTTGCATTTTGTTTCTATCCACCGTTCTTTTACTTGTCTACACATAGTACGCATGTCGTTGTCTAATGTTTTATATTCTGGAGTGTTTTTTGCTTTCTTTCTTTCTGCCATTTTATTCAAGATGTCATCTGTCATCCAAATTTGATTTTTCTTAGGCTCCTTTTTAGGTAAATTTGCATTTGCTGATTGTATCTTGTTTTTAAGCATTTCCATTTTGTGGTTACTTTTTCTTCTGGGTTTTCTCTTCTATACTGCTCCATGCTTTCTGTCAGTAACTGTTCATATTTATTTTTGACGCCGACTAGATATTTTTGTTCTATATCTGGTTGTTTCAGTGCTGATATTTCTATCTGGGGTTCCTCCTGTCTTCCGTTTCCTGTTCTTTTCAGCTTTATATTTACTTTGATGATGACCGGATTGTGATCTGAATTTATGTCGGCGCCAGGATGTGTCTTTGCACTTGTGACTTACTTACTTACTTAGTCGTTCCCCTTCTACCGTGAGGTGTAGAGGTTTGGAAGAGAGAGCGCCAGACCATTCTATCAGCTGTCTTCTTCCTGGCCTGGTTCCATTCTAGTCCTCGGTCCTTCAAAGATTGTCTAATGTTGTCCTCCCAGCGGACTCTGGGTCGTCCTGGAGGTCTGGATCCCTGGCTCTTTGTTTCCCATGCTTGTCGTGGTAGCCGATCTTCTCACATTCTGCAGACATGGCCAAACCATCTTAGTTGGGACTGTTCTATTTGGGTCTGCAGCGGATGGGATTTTAGGCCTTGACGGATCTACACTTGTGACACTGTTCTTAAATCTATGTTTTATCATGATATAGTCAATTTGATTTCTTGTTACATCTCCTGGGCTTTTCCATGTGTATAATTTCCTTGGGTGGTGTTCAAAAAAGGAGTTAAATATGACCAGCTGGTTTTCTTCACAGACCTGGACAAGTCTGTCTCCTCTATCATTTGTTGTCCCTAATCAATACTGTCCTACTATTTTCTTGTATTTTCCTTTTCCTACTTTTGCATTCATATCACCCATTACTATCAACACATCTGTAGATTTTACTGGTTTAAGTGTGTGTTGTAGCTCTTCATAGTATTCTTCTATTTCTTCCTCGCTATGATCTTTAGTTGGTGCATAAGTTTGTAAGACTGATATGTCGAAAGGCTTTGCTCTCATCTTTAGTAACATCATTCTGTCATTGTGTGTCCAGTATCCACATACGTACTTTTCTAACTCCTTTATCAACATTCCTACTCCTCTTTTATGTTTTTCTCCTCCTGAATGTATAGGCATGTATTGGTCTCTTTTTATGTAGCCTGTATCCAATAGTCTTGCCTCTGCAACTCCCAGTATTTCAAGTTTCATGTCTGTTGCCTCTAATATTAGATTGTCAAGCTTTCCTTCTCCGTTTAGAGTTCTAACGTTCCATGTTCCTATTTTTAGGCTCCTCCTACTAGTTTTTAGGTGGTCTTTCTCAGAATGCTCCCTTTCAACAGAATTTGAGGAACACTCGTCATTATATACTTTCTTACTCATTAGAGGAGTGGCCTCTTCCCTGTTATTTTGTACAGTAGATTCTTCCCCAGGGGACAGAGAGTTCTCTACATATCGGTTCTTGTCTTTTGGTTGTGATCTCCTTACATTCTGTAGGATGTACATGGTAAGGCCCCAATCTCTTTCACGGTGGCTAGCCGTTGTCTTTTTCTATGCCCGACACGCCTCTAGTGCGCCACGCACTTTGCTGTTCCGCTTTGTGAGCCATTGATCTTCTTAGATTCCTCCGCCTCACTCACCGTCGCAGTCTTTGTGTACTAGGGATGGACATTCCCTTGATTAAGATTACTCCTACTCCACTCATGTTGTTTAGCCAGTCAGCCAAGACTGTTGCCCGGGATGTGGCCACTGCCGTACACAAACGGTATTCGTGGAGCCATACATGAGCTACATAAAGAGGAGAACAAAATAGAATCCTGACTATCCTAAAAAGGACATGGCTGTCTCTCACCGTGAGATACTATCCCTCTCTCTTTATCCTAAGGAACTGTAAAAACAAAGAATTGGCAGCCTCTCAGAAGCACCAATAGGAACCAGGTATAATTCAAAAAGTGAAAGTTTGGTGGAATCCTGCCCACTGCAAGGTATATAGAAATAAGAAAGCAGATAGATTTCCCATGGGAGGAAAATGCACTATTCAAAATTAAAACAGAGGACAGGACAACATATGAAAAGATAAAAGCAATAATTTAAAGACAGTAGCTTCAAAGAAAAATGGCACAGAGAATATCCAGAGTCAGTTATAATAGAAGCACGCTACTCCTTACCAAGAAGTGGACAACTGATAACTTTGGGCAATAACCAGCCACTGCAGACTCCAATATCATCTGTTCAATAAATAAAAAATCAGGCAGACACGTGTCCACGTGGGGAACATAAGCACACAGCAGAACATGTTGACCCCATGCAATGAGCAGACTTGACAGCGTGGCTTTCAGCAACCCCTTTGAGTGATAAATCATTTGGTGATGAAAGAAGCCTAAGATAAGGCAACAATTATTACGTGACTATATTAAAATTGGACAGACAGATATATGCCATGTGGGGAGGACAAACAGTAGAAAGACAAAGAAGACGACTCCATGCAAGAAGCAGACATTACAGCATGACTTGCAGCAACCACTTTGAGGGAAAAGTCATATGGCAATTAAAGAAGGCTTCTTTGCCGTTCATTATCAAATAACCAAATCTATTTCTCTTATAAAGCTGGTAGTCCATCTCAGGTCTCTCTCATCACCATACAGTTTCTCCCTCAACTGGTTGGAGAAGGCCGCAGAGCTCCTCTCATGGAGCAGTTTTGGAGCACATGTTCTACCATCTGTTTATCCTCCCCGCATGGACACTTGTCTGTCAAATTTTCAGTTTGCTGAACAGATGGCATCTGCAATGGCCGGATCTCATTCTGAACAATTATCACTTAATCTCTTCTTGGTAGTGTATAGTACACTTCTGCATTACTGGACTCTGTATGTTCCTTCTGCTATTTTTCTCTAAAGTTATTTCTGATTATTGAAATTAAAAAAGTCAAAGACAAAGTGATGATTATTATTTACTCAAATCCCATTCAAAATAGCTACAGATTTTAAGTCAACAACTACGTATGCATGGCACATACTCAAACCCAATTAAAAACATATGCAGGTTTTACTAACTTTGTGTTGGTAAGATATCGATCCCATCCCTTGATAATGTTTCCATACAACTGCGTATCCTCCAAATAGCTGCCCTCAAAAGCATAGATCTGACGTTCAAGATTGTGCAAGGTGTCCTAAACAAATAAAATATGTGGTTTTACTACTGTTTAAAAATCAACAAAGCTGGAAAACCACATTAGATAAGTGTGACCGAAATAAGAATTGCCATAAAAAATTCAAATATAAATGCACATATTTTATCTACCCAACATGAGCTCTGACCCTTTGACCAATCATAATTCCCATAAACAGCAGAAAGTAAAAATATTAATAAATACACAACATTTATAAGGTATCTGCATTTCAGAATAGCTATCATGTTACACTGTGTTTCCAAACCTTTTCCAAATCATGACATTGCTTTATAGTTCTGCAGTCAAAACTGTCAAATGCCTTTTCATGGTCCACAAATCGAATGGAAAGTGGCGAGTTAAATTCCAAACTTTGTTCAACTATTATGTCCAGTGTGGCTTTTCTGGTCTGTAATGGATCTGCTGTCGAAAATCTACTTGTTCTTTTCTAAACTGTCTGTTTGTGGTCTCTTAATCTTTCACGGATGAGAGGAGAGGATCCCGTTACACGCACATTGAGGCATATTGGGAATATGGTGTTAGGCCCATATTTTCTTGACCATCTGCACACTAGGGGTGATGTGGTCAGCATCACGCCGGCCGCCTTAACCTTCCCAGAGTTGCTCTATACCCAATTCATTAGGCTGGGTCGACCCCGGAGGCGATTGCGGTCTAAAAAATCCCGCCTTAACTGGGCATCGAACCATGGACCACGAGATAGGAAGCCAGTGCACTACCGAGAATCCTTTCACGGATGATTGTTTTTAATATCTTACCTGTCGCTGATAGTAACATCCATCTGTAATTTGTGCACTCCTGTAAATCTCTTTTTTTGTAACTTGACCAGATATCCTTCCTTCCAATCTGCTGGTATTTTTTTATCTGCCAGATTTTACTAAGTAATTTGTATAAAATCTATGTAGAGGTGCTGATGTCTGCTTTGATGGCCTCTACTGGAATGCCATCTGCTTTTCATTGCTTAGAAGCTGTATAATTTTCTTTATTTCTTCCTTATTTGGTTTTTCACAATTAACTTATGACTATTTCTGGCAGCAAATCAAAACTGTATGGAATGAGACATGTGAAGAAATATTGGGGAAAAGGGAACGACAACAAAAAGCATGGATAACAACAGAAACCATCAATAAGATAAAAGACAGAAAAAACAAGAAAGCAGATTTAAACACAAGCAAAACCAGAAGTTCCAAAGCCAAGGCTCAAGAAGTGTACACAGAAGCAAACAAAGAAGTAAAAAGAAGTATCAAAAGAGACAAGAGGAAGTATATTGAGGAGTTGGCAAGAGAAGCAGAAGATGCTGCAGCCAAAGGAAATACGAGAGAACTGTATAACAGCACAAAGAAGCTAACAGGGAAATACAAGGAAACAAGTTGCCTCATAAAAGACAAGAATGGAAAACTGCTAAGCAATATACAAGAGCAAATGAAGAGGTGGACGGAATATTTTGAGGACCTTCTCAATAGACCAGCTCCACAAAACCCCCCAGACATCCAGCCAGCAGAAGAAGAGCTACAAATTAACTGTGAAATACCAACGAATGAAGAAATAAAGAAAGCCATAAAGCTTCTAAGAGATGGAAAAGCAGCTGGACCAGATGGCATTCCAGCAGAGGCCATCAAAGCAGATATCGACACGGCTACAGAGATGTTATATAAATTACTTGGTAAAGTCTGGAAAAAGGAAGAGATACCAGCAGAATGGAAGGAAGGATATCTGGTTAAGTTGCCTAAGAAGGGAAATTTACAACAGTGCGCAAATTATAGAGGAATAATGTTACTATCAATGCCAGGAAAGGTATTAAACAGGATTATCCTCGAGAGATTAAAAGAATCCATAGACAAGAAACTGAGGGATGAACAAGCAGGTTTTCGACAAAACAGATCATGTACAGACCAGATAGCCACTTTGAGAATAATAGCTGAACAAAGTCTGGAATGGAATTCACCACTATACATTGAATTTGTGGACTATGAAAAGGCATTTGACAGTATAGACAGAGAATCACTTTGGAAATTGATGAGGCATTATGGAAGATCATTAATTTAATAAAGAAAACATATGAAGACATGACATGCAGAGTTCTTCATAAAGGACAGCTTACAGAACCGTTTGGGATAAGAACAGTGTGCGACAGGGATGCCTCTTGTCTACATTTCTTTTCTTACCAGCAATAGACTGGGTTATGAAAACATCGACAACGCACAACAGAAATGGAATCCAGTGGACTCTGACTAAGCAGTGGTTGATCTGGATTTTTGCTGATGACTTGGCTCTTCTGTCCCATAACCGTAAACAGATGCAGGACAAATTAAAAACACTCAATGAGAGGTCACAGCAATTGGGTCTGAAAATACACAGGGAAAATACAAAAATAATGAGAATAAATGCAGGTAATGATAACAGGGTTGAACTTGAAGAAACATCACTACAAGATGTAGAATCGTACACATATCTTGGCAGCAATATAGACAAAGTTGGAGGGACAGTCAGTGATATCAAAATAAGAATACAAAAAGCAAGAGGAGCTTTCATTGCTTTGGGAAATACCTGTACATGGAGATCAAGAGAAATCGGATCCAACACGAAAATAAGAATCTTCAACTCAAATGTGAAGTCAGTCCTATTATATAGCTCTGAAACATGGAGAACAACAAAGACAACAACCAAAAAGCTACATACTTTCATAAATGGGTGCTTGCGTAGAAAAGAAGGATTAAAATGGTATGACAAGGTCACCAACGTGGAACTGATGACAAGAACCAGACAAGTGCCAGTGGAACAAGAGATAAGAAGAAGACGATGGATAGGACACACACTGAGGAAACCTGTTGATAGTATTACAAGGCAGTCCTTGTTCTGGAACCCCCAGGGCAAGAGAGGTCTATTGAGGTAGACCAAGAAGCACATGGAGAAGAGAGCTGGAAACAGGTGAAAATGATGAGAACGTGGAAAGAACTTGAGATGATGGCACGTGACAGGAGGACTTGGCATGTGTTTGTTGAAGGCCTATGCTCCTTAGGGAGTGGAGGGTTATGATGATGATTTCTGCTGGGTGGTCTTGTGGATCTGGTCCATTTAGAATCTCCCCAAAATGTTCTGCCCATCCTTTCATTTGCTATTTTGTATTGCTAAGCAATTTTCTGTTTGAGGCCAATTAATTGCTTGCAGTTAGCCTTCTTTGTACCGTTGTACAGGTCTTCATTTTTCCTTTGGCTGCAGGTTCTCTAACTCTCTTTTGCCAACTCATCAATATATTTTCTCTTTGCTTCTACATATGCTTCTGTGTATAGTTCATGAGCTTTGGCTCTGGAACTTTTGATTTTTGCTCATGTTTTAATCTGCAGTTTTATTTTTCTTTCCTTTTTCTTAGTGAAGGTTTTTGTTGTCATCCCTGATTTCTGTTGGTGTTTTCTTCTTCTTCTTCTTCTTGCGATCGCATCTTTGATGATTACACCGTCAGACGAGTTCTCATGATGAATTCGACTGTTGTTTGAAGTTCCTCTTTAACTCCATATAGCTTTGAGTTTAGTGTTGAGTCATTCGGCCAGTATATCTTTCTTAACTGGTCATACAGAGGACAGTCCTGTAGAACATGCTCAGCAGTTTGTTCGTTTAATCCACATGTGCACAGTGGTGAAGCAGACAATCGTAGCTTGTGCATGTGTTTATTCAGTTTGTTATGCCCTGTCCTGAGTCGAAAAATAGTTATCTGTCCCTGCCGGTCGAGAGTGTGATAGTCGTCTTTGGGTTGGTTCTGTTCTCTTCTGATAGTCTGGATAGCTCTCTTTTTCTCAAAGTATGTGACTTCATTATCTTCTTGTTCACATTCTCCTCCCTTTTTTGCAAGTTTATCTGCCTTTTCATTTCCGGGTACACCACAATGAGATGGTACCCACTGAAGTATGGTTCTCTTTTTGGCAGCTACCTTGTTTAGTTCATTTCTCAGATGCGGGAGTTTTTACCACCCTTGAGAGCTTGCAGGACAGACAGTGCATCTGTGAGGATGACTACCTGGTGGCAGTCAGAGTTGGTGTTATAAATCATATTTGCAGCTTGCTCTAGAGCTTGAACCTCAGCTGTATAGTTGGAACAGAATTTACCAGTGGGAATGTGCCTAGTCTCATAGTGGTTGTCAGGATATGAGATAAAGATACCGGCACCTCCATTCCTAACAGCATTTGTTGCTGATCCATCTGTATAGGCATGTATCCATGATTGATCGGGATAGCTTTCTTGGATCATACTCAATGTAGCAGTTCGTTTTTGCAGATCATTATACTCACATCCACTTGTGAGACCACTGACGATGTATTAATTTGGAGGGCACTGCTGGCCTGCTCCCATGGTACAGGGTATAGGGTGGGCTTCAGTGGTGTTGTCTTCATGGATAGGTCTTCTTGATGCTGTCTTATAAGTCTTTTCCCCCGATGCACAAAGCTGCTACGCTTTAGACGTCCCAATGCCAGATCATCTAGTCTTGCCTTCATTGGGTGCATTGGCATACTGTTGTACTTTTCCATCTGGATCATGGTTTTTGTGTCTCTTCTATGGGACAATGTCTGTAATCCAGCAACCTTCTGCATCTCTGTTATTGGTGTAGTTTTCATGGCTCCTGTAATGAGCCTGAGAGCTTGATTTTGCACCTTGTCCAAAGACTGCAGATGTGAGTTAGCAGCTGATGACCATGCTGCTGAGCTAAACTCTAAGTGTGGTCTTATTACTCCATTATAAATCTTCTTTAGATTTCGTTCATTTGCTCCCCAGTTGGTACCTGCTAATTTTCTGAGTATGCCTAGTCGTCTTCGGGCCTTTCCTTCTGCGTTTTCAATATGCTTATTCCATGTAAGCCTTTGGTCAAATGTCACCCCAAGATAGGTGGGGTAGCTTTCTTCCTTGATCACGGTTGTCCCTAGGTGTATGTTAGCTGATTTGTCCTTGGGGGCGAGGGAGAACAGTGTTGTGGAGATTTTGTCTGTGTTTATTGTGATAAGCCATTTCTCTGCCCATGACACTAGCATGTCTGCTGCCCGCTGCATTCTATAATTTGCTGTGGTGACATTTTCATCAGCGCACCAGAGTACTTGGTCATCTGCATATAAGGCAGCTTTAACTCCTGCAGGGAGATCTTTCACCAGGTCATTGATGTAAACAAGGAAGAGTGTTGGGGAAATTACTCCTCCTTGAGGTACCCCCTGATGGAGCAACACTTTTCTGCTCTGCAGACCGTCAAGAGTGACTCTAGTTCTCCTGTTATGCAAGTATGACTGGATCCATTTCATCATGTTGCCTTGGATTCCACTTCTCCTAAGTTTTGCAATGAGGCCATCTTTCCACACCTTGTCAAAGGCCTGCTTGAAGTCGACCCAGATCGTTAGGACCTTTTTCTTCTCCTGGAAGGCATCTTCTATTGCTTGAGACAAGTAAGTAACTTGGTCTTCTATACTGTAGCATTCTCTAAATCCAGCTTGTTCCGGCACCAGGATCTGCTCAGACTCTAAATACCATTTCAATCTGTGGTTGACTATTCGCTCCATAGTCTTCCCAACACAGCTTGTGAGACTGATTGGCCGGTAACTTGCAGCCTCGGTCTTACATTTCCCTTTCTTTAGTATGGGTATTGTGATGGCTTCTCTCCATACTTGGGGTACCGTTCCTTTCAACCAGCTGTGGTTGAATATCTCAAGCAGTTTTGTCTTTGCTGCTGAGCTCAGATTTACTAGCATTTCGTTGCTGATTTTGTCTGGGCCGGGTGACTTTTGAAACTTAAGCTTGGAAATAGCCTTCTGTAGTTCTCCTAGTGTGATGGGTTCCCTCATTGGGGCAGGAGTATCTGTCTGTCCCATGGTTGCCAGTATTTCTTTTCTTATCTCTCTCTGATGATCTATGTTAATGGGTAAGTTGCTTTCTGAACTGTATCTTCTAGCAAACAAGTCTGCAGCTTGTTTTCCTCTGAAAAGTTTGCCACCTTCATCCAATGTGATAGTCTGCCTAGGTGAGGAACGCTCTTCATTTAGAGACTTGACTAATCTCCAAAGTTTCCTGCCGTCTTTCTCAAGGTTCAGCGATGCCGTTTTAGTTCTCCAGCTTTTCCGTTTTTCTTCTAGCTTTGTTCTCTGAAACTCTGCTACAGCCTTTTTCCATTTGTTGTGAGTTTCAAGTGAAGGCTGAGACTCTGCGTCCTTTCTAGCCCTGTCCATGGCTTCCTGACGTTCTTGGAGTGTGCTGGACCAGTATGGTATGTAGTTACGCCGGCATCCTTTGGGAATGGTTTCTTTTGCAGCTTGTAGTATGCATCTGTTGAAGTCTTTTACCACTTCATTAATGTCTCTGTTCTGTACCTTGAGGGTAGACAGCAGCGTGTTCACCTGATGCCTGAATAAACCCCAGTTGGCTTTTTTTTGTAGTTCCATCTTGTAATGGCTGGGCCTGTACTGAGAGTTGCACTCTGGACAGTAAGAAAGATTGGGCGATGGTCGCTTCCCCCTAGTTGGTCTCCTACTTCTCTACTAATAGATCCAGCTATATCTGGTGTGGAGAAGGCAAGATCTGGTGTTGAAGTTGTGTGCCATCCTCTGGAGTAGAAGGTAGGAGTATCTGTGGCATTATTGACTAGGATTAGGGAGTGATCATCTTGCCAAGTTTCAACCTCTTCACCTCTGTGATCCAGATGTTTATAGCCCCAGCTCTGGGAGTGGCTATTAAAGTCTCCAACTGCTATAAAGTTGGTGGCTGGTACCTGTATAGAGCTGAGACTCAGGGGTTTGTTGTTCGGACAGTAATAGTTCAGGAGTTCTATTTCCATCTTGTCTACCTTTATCTGCAACAGCTGATATTCTGCTCCATCCATGAAGGTTTTCCTTTCGTGTGCAGGAATGTTATTCCTTACAAGAATAAGTACTCCTCCTTTTCGTCTATCTTTTCTGTCAGATCTGAAGCATTGATATCCCCTTATTTTAAAGGTTTGATCTGCTTTCAAGTGAGTCTCTTGGATACAGCAAACACTGACTTGCTTCTCATACAAGATGTTTTCCAGCTCTGTCTTTTTGCTGTATCCAGCCTGCTTGCTGTTCACTCCCTCTGCATTCCAGTGCATCATGACAAGTGGCACTCTGGGTTTCTCTTTTTCTGTTTTGTTTTGGTCGGTAGTTCTCCTCCGCCGTCTGCTGACTCCACAAGACGGTCTAGAGGGTCCTCCAGTAGCTGAGGGTGGGCTCTGTCGAGGCTCAGAGCCCGGCACTGCACCTGCCTGGTGGAGCTCCACAGGGCGAGCACCAGTACGAGATTTATTTGACGGTGTACTCTCCATAGAAAAAAAAAAAAGCGAGTTGCGTGATACTGTGGTTTCCGGTGCGCCTTCTGGCCCAGTATCTATGACTTTAGCACCTGTTCAACGGGAGAGTGGGCTCATCCCTAATCTGTTTATGTTCCCAGTAGTAGACTATTCGCAAGCAGCCTGGGGGTGTCACTGCTCTGCGCGGACCTTGTTTACCGAGGCGGCGTCCGAGCTCGTATGGTGAAAATATGGTTGCATTATCTTCAAAATAGCCCTGTCTTTCCAGCCATCCTGCAACTTTGAGTTAGGGAGTTCTGAGCTCCAGTCTCTTTCCCAGGCATTTTATCCTGGCCTGGCACGCATACAGAGGACCCCACTTCTGGTTCTAAGTTAGCAGTTGGGGACAGGTGGGGTAGCACACTGTGCATTCCCCGTCATCCAGGGGGCTCTCCAACTATGCAGAGCTTGCACAATGCTGTGCTCTGGTTCTGGGCTCACCCAAGGAATCCTCACGTCCTGCACAGAGCCACTTCCAGATACCCACCACCTGCCAACCCCCCATTGTAGAAATCTCCTGCATGCGGCCATCCAGTCAAGAGCCAGTATTAAGTCTGGTGCCCAAGTGATTCCCCCCAAGCTCAGTGTGCAATTCTGGGTTCTCATCATGCTGCAACACAGGGGGGATTGTGATGCTCAGCCATCTCTCTCAACTCTGCACCGATAAATGACATCGGGGACTTAACTGTGTCTCAGTACTGGGAGGCCCCGTTTCCGGGTACACCACACACAGCCAGTTGAGGCAACGGTCGCCGTGGGCGTGTCTTCAGTGGGGAAGTTGTGGAGTCTTCCTGTCCATGTTCTTGCACATCCTAACACTGCCCGCAAGACATCGGAGGTTTGGAGAGTGGCCTTCTCTGCTTTTTTGAGCCGGGTGGGCTCCCCGGGCAAGTCTCGATGGGGATCGGGACGTGTCCACGCGCCAGTGGGCCCAGCATTGGCCGCATCTGTTTGGAGGACTTGCTCTGC
>JAMPIV010005741.1:0-50000 GCA_024509875.1 Oreohelix idahoensis | reverse complement strand
GGGGGGGGGGGGGGGGGGGGGGGGGGGGGGGGGGGGGGGGGGGGGGGGGGGGGGGGGGGGGGGGGGGGGGGGGGGGGGGGGGGGGGGGGGGGGGGGGGGGGGGGGGGGGGGGGGGGGGGGGGGGGGGGGGGGGGGGGGGGGGGGGGGGGGGGGGGGGGGGGGGGGGGGGGGGGGGGGGGGGGGGGGGGTTGGGGGGGGGGGGGGGGGGGGGGGGGGGGGGGGGGGGGGGGGGGGGGGGGGGGGGGGGGGGGGGGGGGGGGGGGGGGGGGGGGGGGGGGGGGGGGGGGGGGGGGGGGGGGGGGGGGGGGGGGGGGGGGGGGGGGGGGGGGGGGGGGGGGGGGGGGGGGGGGGGGGGGGGGGGGGGGGGGGGGGGGGGGGGGGGGGGGGGGGGGGGGGGGGGGGGGGGGGGGGGGGGGGGGGGGGGGGGGGGGGGGGGGGGGGGGGGGGGGGGGGGGGGGGGGGGGGGGGGGGGGGGGGGGGGGGGGGGGGGGGGGGGGGGGGGGGGGGGGGGGGGGGGGGGGGGGGGGGGGGGGGGGGGGGGGGGGGGGGGGGGGGGGGGGGGGGGGGGGGGGGGGGGGGGGGGGGGGGGGGGGGGGGGGGGGGGGGGGGGGGGGGGGGGGGGGGGGGGGGGGGGGGGGGGGGGGGGGGGGGGGGGGGGGGGGGGGGGGGGGGGGGGGGGGGGGGGGGGGGGGGGGGGGGGGGGGGGGGGGGGGGGGGGGGGGGGGGGGGGGGGGGGGGGGGGGGGGGGGGGGGGGGGGGGGGGGGGGGGGGGGGGGGGGGGGGGGGGGGGGGGGGGGGGGGGGGGGGGGGGGGGGGGGGGGGGGGGGGGGGGGGGGGGGGGGGGGGGGGGGGGGGGGGGGGGGGGGGGGGGGGGGGGGGGGGGGGGGGGGGGGGGGGGGGGGGGGGGGGGGGGGGGGGGGGGGGGGGGGGGGGGGGGGGGGGGGGGGGGGGGGGGGGGGGGGGGGGGGGGGGGGGGGGGGGGGGGGGGGGGGGGGGGGGGGGGGGGGGGGGGGGGGGGGGGGGGGGGGGGGGGGGGGGGGGGGGGGGGGGGGGGGGGGGGGGGGGGGGGGGGGGGGGGGGGGGGGGGGGGGGGGGGGGGGGGGGGGGGGGGGGGGGGGGGGGGGGGGGGGGGGGGGGGGGGGGGGGGGGGGGGGGGGGGGGGGGGGGGGGGGGGGGGGGGGGGGGGGGGGGGGGGGGGGGGGGGGGGGGGGGGGGGGGGGGGGGGGGGGGGGGGGGGGGGGGGGGGGGGGGGGGGGGGGGGGGGGGGGGGGGGGGGGGGGGGGGGGGGGGGGGGGGGGGGGGGGGGGGGGGGGGGGGGGGGGGGGGGGGGGGGGGGGGGGGGGGGGGGGGGGGGGGGGGGGGGGGGGGGGGGGGGGGGGGGGGGGGGGGGGGGGGGGGGGGGGGGGGGGGGGGGGGGGGGGGGGGGGGGGGGGGGGGGGGGGGGGGGGGGGGGGGGGGGGGGGGGGGGGGGGGGGGGGGGGGGGGGGGGGGGGGGGGGGGGGGGGGGGGGGGGGGGGGGGGGGGGGGGGGGGGGGGGGGGGGGGGGGGGGGGGGGGGGGGGGGGGGGGGGGGGGGGGGGGGGGGGGGGGGGGGGGGGGGGGGGGGGGGGGGGGGGGGGGGGGGGGGGGGGGGGGGGGGGGGGGGGGGGGGGGGGGGGGGGGGGGGGGGGGGGGGGGGGGGGGGGGGGGGGGGGGGGGGGGGGGGGGGGGGGGGGGGGGGGGGGGGGGGGGGGGGGGGGGGGGGGGGGGGGGGGGGGGGGGGGGGGGGGGGGGGGGGGGGGGGGGGGGGGGGGGGGGGGGGGGGGGGGGGGGGGGGGGGGGGGGGGGGGGGGGGGGGGGGGGGGGGGGGGGGGGGGGGGGGGGGGGGGGGGGGGGGGGGGGGGGGGGGGGGGGGGGGGGGGGGGGGGGGGGGGGGGGGGGGGGGGGGGGGGGGGGGGGGGGGGGGGGGGGGGGGGGGGGGGGGGGGGGGGGGGGGGGGGGGGGGGGGGGGGGGGGGGGGGGGGGGGGGGGGGGGGGGGGGGGGGGGGGGGGGGGGGGGGGGGGGGGGGGGGGGGGGGGGGGGGGGGGGGGGGGGGGGGGGGGGGGGGGGGGGGGGGGGGGGGGGGGGGGGGGGGGGGGGGGGGGGGGGGGGGGGGGGGGGGGGGGGGGGGGGGGGGGGGGGGGGGGGGGGGGGGGGGGGGGGGGGGGGGGGGGGGGGGGGGGGGGGGGGGGGGGGGGGGGGGGGGGGGGGGGGGGGGGGGGGGGGGGGGGGGGGGGGGGGGGGGGGGGGGGGGGGGGGGGGGGGGGGGGGGGGGGGGGGGGGGGGGGGGGGGGGGGGGGGGGGGGGGGGGGGGGGGGGGGGGGGGGGGGGGGGGGGGGGGGGGGGGGGGGGGGGGGGGGGGGGGGGGGGGGGGGGGGGGGGGGGGGGGGGGGGGGGGGGGGGGGGGGGGGGGGGGGGGGGGGGGGGGGGGGGGGGGGGGGGGGGGGGGGGGGGGGGGGGGGGGGGGGGGGGGGGGGGGGGGGGGGGGGGGGGGGGGGGGGGGGGGGGGGGGGGGGGGGGGGGGGGGGGGGGGGGGGGGGGGGGGGGGGGGGGGGGGGGGGGGGGGGGGGGGGGGGGGGGGGGGGGGGGGGGGGGGGGGGGGGGGGGGGGGGGGGGGGGGGGGGGGGGGGGGGGGGGGGGGGGGGGGGGGGGGGGGGGGGGGGGGGGGGGGGGGGGGGGGGGGGGGGGGGGGGGGGGGGGGGGGGGGGGGGGGGGGGGGGGGGGGGGGGGGGGGGGGGGGGGGGGGGGGGGGGGGGGGGGGGGGGGGGGGGGGGGGGGGGGGGGGGGGGGGGGGGGGGGGGGGGGGGGGGGGGGGGGGGGGGGGGGGGGGGGGGGGGGGGGGGGGGGGGGGGGGGGGGGGGGGGGGGGGGGGGGGGGGGGGGGGGGGGGGGGGGGGGGGGGGGGGGGGGGGGGGGGGGGGGGGGGGGGGGGGGGGGGGGGGGGGGGGGGGGGGGGGGGGGGGGGGGGGGGGGGGGGGGGGGGGGGGGGGGGGGGGGGGGGGGGGGGGGGGGGGGGGGGGGGGGGGGGGGGGGGGGGGGGGGGGGGGGGGGGGGGGGGGGGGGGGGGGGGGGGGGGGGGGGGGGGGGGGGGGGGGGGGGGGGGGGGGGGGGGGGGGGGGGGGGGGGGGGGGGGGGGGGGGGGGGGGGGGGGGGGGGGGGGGGGGGGGGGGGGGGGGGGGGGGGGGGGGGGGGGGGGGGGGGGGGGGGGGGGGGGGGGGGGGGGGGGGGGGGGGGGGGGGGGGGGGGGGGGGGGGGGGGGGGGGGGGGGGGGGGGGGGGGGGGGGGGGGGGGGGGGGGGGGGGGGGGGGGGGGGGGGGGGGGGGGGGGGGGGGGGGGGGGGGGGGGGGGGGGGGGGGGGGGGGGGGGGGGGGGGGGGGGGGGGGGGGGGGGGGGGGGGGGGGGGGGGGGGGGGGGGGGGGGGGGGGGGGGGGGGGGGGGGGGGGGGGGGGGGGGGGGGGGGGGGGGGGGGGGGGGGGGGGGGGGGGGGGGGGGGGGGGGGGGTGGGGGGGGGGGGGGGGGGGGGGGGGGGGGGGGGGGGGGGGGGGGGGGGGGGGGGGGGGGGGGGGGGGGGGGGGGGGGGGGGGGGGGGGGGGGGGGGGGGGGGGGGGGGGGGGGGGGGGGGGGGGGGGGGGGGGGGGGGGGGGGGGGGGGGGGGGGGGGGGGGGGGGGGGGGGGGGGGGGGGGGGGGGGGGGGGGGGGGGGGGGGGGGGGGGGGGGGGGGGGGGGGGGGGGGGGGGGGGGGGGGGGGGGGGGGGGGGGGGGGGGGGGGGGGGGGGGGGGGGGGGGGGGGGGGGGGGGGGGGGGGGGGGGGGGGGGGGGGGGGGGGGGGGGGGGGGGGGGGGGGGGGGGGGGGGGGGGGGGGGGGGGGGGGGGGGGGGGGGGGGGGGGGGGGGGGGGGGGGGGGGGGGGGGGGGGGGGGGGGGGGGGGGGGGGGGGGGGGGGGGGGGGGGGGGGGGGGGGGGGGGGGGGGGGGGGGGGGGTTGGGGGGGGGGGGGGGGGGGGGGGGGGGGGGGGGGGGGGGGGGGGGGGGGGGGGGGGGGGGGGGGGGGGGGGGGGGGGGGGGGGGGGGGGGGGGGGGGGGGGGGGGGGGGGGGGGGGGGGGGGGGGGGGGGGGGGGGGGGGGGGGGGGGGGGGGGGGGGGGGGGGGGGGGGGGGGGGGGGGGGGGGGGGGGGGGGGGGGGGGGGGGGGGGGGGGGGGGGGGGGGGGGGGGGGGGGGGGGGGGGGGGGGGGGGGGGGGGGGGGGGGGGGGGGGGGGGGGGGGGGGGGGGGGGGGGGGGGGGGGGGGGGGGGGGGGGGGGGGGGGGGGGGGGGGGGGGGGGGGGGGGGGGGGGGGGGGGGGGGGGGGGGGGGGGGGGGGGGGGGGGGGGGGGGGGGGGGGGGGGGGGGGGGGGGGGGGGGGGGGGGGGGGGGGGGGGGGGGGGGGGGGGGGGGGGGGGGGGGGGGGGGGGGGGGGGGGGGGGGGGGGGGGGGGGGGGGGGGGGGGGGGGGGGGGGGGGGGGGGGGGGGGGGGGGGGGGGGGGGGGGGGGGGGGGGGGGGGGGGGGGGGGGGGGGGGGGGGGGGGGGGGGGGGGGGGGGGGGGGGGGGGGGGGGGGGGGGGGGGGGGGGGGGGGGGGGGGGGGGGGGGGGGGGGGGGGGGGGGGGGGGGGGGGGGGGGGGGGGGGGGGGGGGGGGGGGGGGGGGGGGGGGGGGGGGGGGGGGGGGGGGGGGGGGGGGGGGGGGGGGGGGGGGGGGGGGGGGGGGGGGGGGGGGGGGGGGGGGGGGGGGGGGGGGGGGGGGGGGGGGGGGGGGGGGGGGGGGGGGGGGGGGGGGGGGGGGGGGGGGGGGGGGGGGGGGGGGGGGGGGGGGGGGGGGGGGGGGGGGGGGGGGGGGGGGGGGGGGGGGGGGGGGGGGGGGGGGGGGGGGGGGGGGGGGGGGGGGGGGGGGGGGGGGGGGGGGGGGGGGGGGGGGGGGGGGGGGGGGGGGGGGGGGGGGGGGGGGGGGGGGGGGGGGGGGGGGGGGGGGGGGGGGGGGGGGGGGGGGGGGGGGGGGGGGGGGGGGGGGGGGGGGGGGGGGGGGGGGGGGGGGGGGGGGGGGGGGGGGGGGGGGGGGGGGGGGGGGGGGGGGGGGGGGGGGGGGGGGGGGGGGGGGGGGGGGGGGGGGGGGGGGGGGTTTTTTTTTTTTTTTTTGGGGGTTGGGGTTGGAGTTTTTTTTTTTTTTTTTAATCTTCGGATTGGTAAGGGGGGGGGGGGGGGGCATGTTTGGAATTGGAATTGGTGGGGCGTGCGTGGGTTTGTAGGCGGGTTTTGGGTTCAAAGATTGGGTTTCAAAAAAAAAAAAAAAAAACTCCTTAGTATGGGGGGGGCTCCATAAATTGTTGTTATCATCGTGGGTATCTGGTTTTTTATTGGGGGGGGGGGGCCGCTACTATAGTGGGGGGGATCCAGGGAATCGCTTTGGGGGTCTATGAGGCCCGATAGGGGGTATGTGCCCGGCTTGGGGGTAAATAATGGAAAATCAGCCCCTTCAGTCATAACTGGGGGGGGGGGGAGCCCCTGAGGTGACAGCCTCAGTGCTTCATTTTCTGGTGTCCTCCTTTTCGATCGATTTCTCCTCACCTCTGCTTCTTGTCTGAGCCTCTCTTCGCCCATATCTGACGTGGCGCCGTAAATAGCATCGCCACTTAGTGCGATTCGCAGCTTCATCCTCCCCCCCCCCATGTTGCTGGATCCATGTCCAGTGCCCTCATATCTCTCTTGCACACATCTATGTGAACCTCAGCTGTGGTCGCCCAACTGTTCTCTTGCCATCTGCTAATTGTCCGTAGAAGATATCTTTTGGGATGCGACCATCTTCCATGCGGCGAACATGGCCAAGCCAGCGAAGTCTGCGTTGTCTAAGAAGCGTATACATACTTTGAAGGCCAGCACGTGACAACACCTCGACATTTGTCACTTTATCTTTCCACGAGATGCCGAGGATGCGGCGTAGACACCGCAAATGGAAGGTATTGAGCCTTCTTTCTTGCTTAGCTTAGGTCGTCCAGGTCTCGCTGCCATATAGGAGTGTGCTGGTGACGCAGGCATTATATACCGCAGCTTTTGGTCTTCATTGTGAGTTTAGAGTTTCCCCAAACACGCGATGTGAGGCGGGCAAAGGTAGCTGCAGCTTTGCCAATGCGGCTGTCGATTTCTGTATCCAGTGAGAGTTTGTCATTGATGGTAGACGCTAGGTATGTGAAGTGGTGCACCACTGCCAATTCATAGTTATCGATAGTGATAACTGGTGCAGCACCCACATCCTGACTCAGCACATTCGTTTTCTTTGACTTATTGTGAGGCCAAAGTCCTTGCATGCTTTAGTGAAGCGATTCATCAAGCTCTGAAGCTCCTGTTGGCTTTGAGTGACGACTGCAGCATCATCAGCGAACAACAAGTCTCTTATAGTGACCCTCTGATTTTTGTTTTTGCCTTCAGCCTTGAAAGATTAAACAGACGGCCATCTGACCTAGTGTGAAGGCATATTCCTTCAGTTGCATCTCTGAATGCATGTTTCAAGAGTAAGGCAAAGAAGATTCCGAAGAGGGTCGGAGCCAGAACACAGCCTTGTTTAACGCCACTTCGTATATCAAAGGGCTGTGACGTGCTTCCAGCATATTGGACTGTTCCCTTCATGCCGTCATGGAATGACTTATCATTTCCAGCATTTTAGAAGGGCAGCCTATTTTCAGGAGGATTTTAAAGAGTCCATCCCTACTAACCAGGTCGAATGCTTTTGTGAGGTCTATAAAGGCGATATATAATGGTCTTTTCTGCTCTCTTGATTTTTCCTGAAGCTGGCGGAGAGAGAAGATCATGTCTGTTGTTGATCTGCCAGCTCGGAATCCACACTGTGACTCTGGATATATGCGCTCAGCTAACTTGTGTAGTCGCATTAAGATGACTTTGGCAAAAACCTTACCAACAATACTAAGAAGAGAGATGCCTCTGTAGTTATTGCAATCACTTCTGTCTCCTTTATTTTTATACAGTGTCACAATCTTGGACATCTCGCATGTCTTGAGGAATAGTTGTCTCTTCCCAGCACTGGCACAGCATCCTATGCAGGGGATGTAATAGCGTGCTCTTAACAGCATTTGATTTTAAATCAGGAGGAATCCCATCACTGCCTGGTGCTTTGCCAGAGGCCAAGCTATCAATGGCCTTGTGAGTTCCTCTAATGTTGGTTCGGCATCCAGCTCCTCCATAGTTGGCAGACTGTTGACACCATCAAGGGCTGCAGGCGTAACGGTATTGTCTCTAGCGTAAAGCTCAGAGTAGTGCTCGACCCACCTCTCCATCTGCTTACCCTTATCGGTTAGCTTCTCTCCGCTGATGGTTTTTAGCAGTGCCGTCTTACTTTTATGGGGCCAAGTGCTTTCTTTATACCGTCATACATTTGTCTAATGTTGCCTGTTTTGCGCTGCGATCTGGATGCTCTCACTGAGCTGGAGCCAGTAGTCATTTGCACAGCGTCGAGCAGTTTGTTGAACTTTGCTTCTCGTAGCCCTCAGGATCTGTAGGGTTCTGGCACTCGGTGAACGTTTGTATTCATTCATAGCACTGCGCTTAGCTTCAATGACAGGTGCCATCACATCTGATGAAGCATCAAACCAGTCATTTGACTTGGCTGTTTTCTTACCAAAGGTGGCAAGTGCAGTACTTTGAATGGTGTTCCGTAGATGCTCCCAGTTCTCTGTAATAGTATCACCATGCTGAGGGCTACTGAGCACTTTCTCGAAGGTCGCAGTGAATTGAGCGATCATGAAAGGGTCTGACATTTTGCTGGTATCAATGCGTGGTTTCCCTTCATGTCTGACACGATAGAGTTTTCTTGGTTGTGCTCTGATTTTGCAGCAAACCAAGGAGTGATCTGTATCACAGTCTGCACTATGGTATGAGCGCGTGGAGAGCACAGACCTGAGGAGTGGCCTTCTGACGAGAATCAGGTCAAGTTGGTGCCAGTGCTTGGATCGTTGGTGTCTCCATGACACCTTATGCTGGGGTTTTGTCTGAAAGTAGGTGTTGGTCACGCAGAGGTCATGGTGGACGCACAACTCTAAGAGCCGTTGTCCATTTTCATTCATCTTGCCAATACCAAACCTGCCCAGACATGAAGGCCATGAAACATTATCGGCACCCACTCTATCGTTAAAGTCACCAAGGAGAACAAGCTGTTCTTGCCTAGGTAGCTTCACTAAATCTCTGTTACTACAGCCTTCACTCCATTTGAACATTTGTTGATTTTTTTTTTTACAACGGTAATAATCAGAACTTTTATTAGTTTATCGGTTAATATCCTCTAAAAAATTTTTCTTTGATTACTTATTTCGTTACAATTTAAATTTCTTATTATCACGCGTAGCTTCAATTTGTTAGAATTTTCGGTGTTAAGGTGTGAAGTGTTGTATACTTGTCTGACTTGTGACTATTATTAATTTCTTCCATCTCTCGTTTAACTTCACTTTGTTGCGTTGAGCAGTTCTGGTATGATATGTGGTATGCCTGATTGTTTTGTGACAATTTTCATATACTCAGTTGAAATTGTTTTTTATTAGTTGTATTAATTATTTTAATATTGTATTTTCTGCAATTTCTCATTTCTTGAATTCCACTTCCTTGGTGAAGTATTAATTCGTAAAAATATTTTGCGCTTTTGTGTGCATAGCCTAACTGTTTTTTTAACTTGTAATTTTTTTTATATTTTTTAAAATATATCTTTCTTTTTACTATACAAGCATGGCTGGTAATTATGTACCGTGGCTTCACAAGGATGGTCTACGACTTGGTCATCTGAATATTTACCATCTTCTAGGTAAAACTCCCCGAACTTACATACATTCTAAGTAATAATTTTCACATTTTTGGACTTTCAGAAAGTCGCCTAAATGACAGAATAACAGACGATGACATTGCGTTTAAATGGTTTTAAAACTATTCGGCGAGACGCAAGCAAAAAACAAGAGACAGGTATAACAGTTTATATTTCCACTTCCCTTAATTTTCGCCGCAGAAAACGACTTAGAGACAGCAGAGATAGAATGTGTATGGTTGGAAATAAAGCTACCGAATCTGGGCCCATTTCTGGTGGGATATCTTTATCGAAATCCTAGTGCAGGACCTATATGGTACGAAGATTTCACCATAATGATGGACAATGTATTTGCCACAGTCAAGGAGGTTGTTCTTCTTGGTGATTTCAACATCGATATACACAATTCAAATCTAACATGGAAAAATATAATATTATCGTATAACTTAAAACAAATAGTTAACCAGCCTACAAGAGTAACACAAGCATCAACACACTAATCGACCACATCTACGTAACTTGCCCAGAAAACATCATAGAATGCTCTGTCCCTAATATTGCAATGAGTGACCACTATCCAGTATGCTGTACATGGTCAAAGAATAAATGTAAAGTTGCAAAAAATAAACATGTAAGTATCAAATTTAGAAGTTTCAAACATTTCAGTAAGGAATTATTTTTTAAATGACTTGCTAACTGCACCTCTCGCCCGTGTTTACCAACTTCCTGATCCGGATGACGCTATTGAATACTGGACAAAAAATTTTTATAATGTTTTTGACACGCACGTACCAGCTAAGGAAATTCGCGTCAAACGACAATTAAAATCTCCGTGGATCACGCAGGAAGTGTTGGAGGCTATGAGGCAGAGAGATCAAGCGCACAAAATAAGGACCTCAACACATACAGGGTATACAGGAACAAAGTTCAATATTTAATTCGGAAAGAAAAGAAAAATCATTTTAGAAATATGGTTCAGAACAAATCAAATAGTAAGGAAATATGGAAGGCAATTAACACCTTAGCGAAAAAACGTAATGCACCAGACTCATTCTCTTCCAACACTTCATTTACTTGCACCGACTTCAGCAATCACTTTCAAGCAGAAATAAACGGTCTGAAATCCACAATACCACCTTCCTGTAGTGACTTAGACAAACTTTCAGCATTCTGTAAGAACAAATGTACAAACTCAGTTCCACCCGACATTCCTTTTATGACAGTTAATGAAGTGTATAAACTATCTTATTGGCCTTAAGGATAATAGCTCATCAGGGCTTGACGGAATTAGTAATCGAATACTGCGTTACGCCGCACCAGCTATTAGTGATTCACTAACTTTTATATATAATCAATGTATTGCTAAAAGTTATTTTCCTTCAGCCTTTAAGATTGCCAAAGTATATCCTCTCTTCAAACCTGGCTCGTCAGATAACAGTAATCTTGGTAACTATAGACCTATTTCTCTTTTATCATCGCTTTCTAAACCACTAGAAAAACACATACATAAAGCAACACTACATTACCTAGTTAGCAATGACTTGCTAATTGACAGTCAGTCAGGGTTTCGACAAAAGCATTCATGCCACACAGCTCTAAACTAAGATGATAGACAACTTGCACCTAAACATAAATAACGATAACATATGTGGAGCAATCTTTGTAGACTTTAGGAAAGCATTTGATATGTTAGATCACGCTGTTTTAATAAGAAAATTAGAAACAATGAAAGTTAACTTTAAACTAGTGACATTACTTAAATCATTCCTGTCCGACAGACAGCAAGTAGTGTGGTACAATAACTCCTTGTCAAGCCCAACTATTATTGACACTGGTGTTCCTCAGGGTTCTATTCTCGGCCCTCTACTTTTTTCCATTTACATAAATGACCTTCCACTACACATCGAGCACTCATCCTGCGACCTATTTGCCGATGACTGTACCATTTATACTAGTGATAAAAGTTGCAACACGCTAGAAATATTATTACAAAGCGACACAGACAATCTTATTAAGTGGAGCAATGAAAACTGCATGCAAATAAATATCACTAAAACAAAATGTATGATAATATCAACTAGACAAAAATTACAAAACTCGCCGAAAACAACACTTCAGCTCTACATTGGAACCTCTTTAATTGAAAATGTAAATGAATATAAAACACTAGGACTCATAATTGACCAACATTTAAGTTGGAATTCGCATGTACAAGCACTGACCAAACAAACGGCACAAAAAGTTTACCAGTTAGCTAAAATCAAACATTTCCTAGATGAGGAGACACGAAAAATGTTCTATACATCCCAGATACAAACACATCTAGACTATTGTTCCACAATTTGGGATGGCTGCACCATGTCCAACACTAAAAGACTCTTTTCATTACAAAAACGTGCAGTGCGCCTAATTTCAGACAAAAACCTCACACAGTGTGTAGACCCATATACATATCTTAACATATTACCACTAAGAAAGCGCCTTCTCTTCAACAAAGCCAAATTTATTCACAAAATCTTGTCACAGAATGCTCCAACGTATCTGTGGCCTATTTTCAAATACAGCGGAAGACGCAGTCAACGCTTAAATAAATTACACATGCCCAAGCCTAGGCTCGACTTATTCAAGAAAAGTTTAGCTTTTTCTGCTGCTCATCTGTGGAATACTCTTCCACACGACTTAAAAAATACTCTTAGTCCATATTCATTCAATCACAGACTTTTCAAATACATCATGAGTGCAGATTATATGCCACCCTAATTTCGTTATGTTCTTAAATAATTACATAACATCATATGTAGGTTTTAAAGTTAATTTTGTCCTGTTTAGTATAAATTATGATACGCATCTGTAAATCTGTGTAACTGTTATTGTACTGTTACAATGTTGGGATTTTATTTTATTGTACTTTCTTGTTATTTTATTATTTAAGTAACATTTAGGATACGTGTGAGAATAAATGGATTAACTATGGAAGAAGAGAGAAAGGAAGGGCAGAATGTTAGACGGGCCTGCGTGCCCAATTCTAAACCCTTTGAAAATAAAGTTCGTTCGTTCGTTCTATCTATCTATCTATCTATCTATCTATCTATCTATCTATCTATCTATCTATCTATCTATCTATCTATCTATCTATATATCTATCTATCAATCTATCTATCTATCTATCTATCTATCTATCTATCTATCTATCTATCTATCTATCTATCTATCTATCTATCTATCTATCTATCTATCTATCTATCTATCTATCTATCTATCTATCTATCTATCTATCTATCTATCTATCTATCTATCTATCTATCTATCTATCTATCTATCTATCTATTTTTCTATCTCTGATGATGTTTGTACTTTTCAACATATGTTATGTCATGCTTATAAGTAATTAATGTTAATATGAGTGTGCTATATTATTATTTTACTTTACAACGTTGAATTCCTTGAATTTGATATGTAAAATGCATATGAGAATAAATGAATTCAGTATGAAAGGTGAGAGAAAGGAAGGGCAGAATGTCAGACGGGCCTGCGTGCCCAATTCTCAACCCTTTGAAAATAAAGTTCGTTCGTTCGTTCGTTCGTTCGTTCGTTAGGTATGCTTTTGATAATTGCTGTTAGATTCTCGTAGAACTCATCTTTAGCTTCTGAGGCAGAGTACAGAGTAGGAGCATACACACTGACAAGGGTGATGGGACCTATGCTAGTTTGCAGGCGGAGCGTTAACAGGCGTTCTGATCCATTCTCGCCTGGTTCAACCATTTTAGTTAGCGATTTTTTGACCGCAAAACCTACTCCGTGTTCTCTAGCTTTATTAAGATCTTTCCCTTGCCAATAAAATGTGTAGTCCTTCTCGCTCACCGTTCCAGAGCCCGCCAGGCGCGTTTCCTGAAGTGCAGCTATATCCACCTGAAGTCGTTTAAGCTCATCATTAATTATGGCTGTCTTCCTTACATCGTTTACATCCTGTAGGTTTTCGGATAGTCCCGTCAACATAGTCCGGACGTTCCAGCATCCCAATCTGAGAGTTTGCTTATTTCTATTTTTTCGATAATTGCTTGGTGCAAAATTTTCTGTCCACAGTTCGGGTTTGACCCTAATCCCCATGCACCCAATGGGGAAAGCAGACAGTGGCGGGACAACACCTTATTGACTAGGGGCTGCCCAGCTTGAAGCGGGCGGTAGCTGTCCAGTGAGATCCTAGAACCTCTCCCACTGTCGGAAGTAGCCCCTGGCGCCATGCCCTACGCCAATTGGGCAAAAAGCTTATAACCGGTAACTGCTACTTCCCGTGTTTTGCCGACACCTATAGGGTGAAGCTGGAGTGTCCTCTCCAGGGCGTGAGCTTGGGCACAGTTATATGGAGATCAAGCAGTTGCCCATGCAGCATGTTCCCCCTCTCCACACAGCCGGTAGATCCAAAGGATATATATATATATATATATATATATATATATATATATATATATATATATATATATATACGAGGGGCGTTCAGAAAGTAATGCACCACATCGTTTGTTCTCAGGAGCTGTTTATTCAAATAGCATGAAATTTATACACAATATACATGGTGTGATGATATACATTGATACACCTATAAAATTTGTAGTATTTATAAAGTCTAAGTAATTTAGGGATAATAATGGTGAAGTTGTAACGTTTCGTTTTCGCCCACGCCAGGACTCGAATAGACTTCAGCAGACATTAACGAAGAATTAAAAAAAATGCTATTTTTCCCCGGCGTCGTTGAAACTATTTAGAACATTGGGACACGATCAATCCCGTTTTCATCTGGAGGGGAGAGACGGAAAATGATACACTGATAAGCGTTTTTTGGAAGCAAAAATTGAAAAATACGCGCGACATTGGTTTTGGCAGATTTGAAAATGCAACGAAAAGCCAATACTTGTTCGTTTCATAGGCACGCAGTTTGACATATATAACCACACACACAGCGCAGTGTCTGCCAAGTAGCGTATTTTTCTGACGTAACGACTTGTGGTTTCGGTTTGAACAACGGGGGAGAAGGGACAAAATGGCGTATTTATATAAAAGAAGAAATTTCCAAATAATATGGAAAATATATGGAATTCATTATTACTGGGAATGGAGCCATAAAACCTAATTAGTTTGATAGAATATGATCTCCTGATAAATATTATGTTACAATTTTCAAAATTGCCTCATTAATACTAAAGATATTGACAAAATACTATATTGGTTCGTACAGACTGACAAGCAGACCCTCGGTTTTGCATTCACTATCGGTGACAATTTTTTTGCACGCGTTGTTGAAAAGAAGCAGAAGAGGGAGGGTCAAAGTCCAAGTGGGGAACTTTAGGAGTGAGAGGCAAATGTATTAGGCCAAAAAGCAAGTCTATTTTTAACTAACGCCAAGATCGGACGGACAGACCGACAGAGGTACACCACTTTAGTGTGTAATTTTGGCTTTATTTTTCAAATTCAAATCAAAATTGGAGTTTGTCCGATCTCATTGGCCAACACATTTAATATTACTAAAAACTTAGAAGGCTCGTCGCCATTTGCAGAAATATTGTCCCTCAGCTAGGACGATATACTGAAGTATGAATTTTAACTAAAATTAAAGTAAATACATAAAATTTCATCGTCAAGCCGGCAGCAAAGCTGAATCTGTGCCATGGTCATCGTTCCTTGGTTTATTCATTGAATTCGTGGTAAGGCAGAAATTATTAATATTTCATTTAAAAATGTGAGTGAGAGACACTGCCATACGACAATATGTACACAGGTCCCTAGCTGACTTCTGCAGGGCCTAGAGGTTGGTTTATCTTATAACAAATTACCAGAGATGTAGAATACACATGTTTTCTTAGGTGGTCAGGTGGAAACATATCACCCACCTTATTGTATGGAAAAAAGAGATTAATGATAATATGGCAGATACAGTGCAGCCATTAGAGGAGAGGAATGTGAAAAAACTGGTACACCTTGTTATGTGGATGAGTTGGGTTGGTCAGATAGATCTGACCCAGGTCTTTTTTTTTTGCATGTATTATAATTTGTGGAAATAGTAGATTAAACATGATGTAAACAAGGAAACATAATTTCATGTTACAGGGTTTTTTTTGGGTCTGGCACTAGTCCGGTGCCAGATTTCTGAGTGAAGAATTTGAGAAGACTTTGTATTCCAGTAGTGATAAGTGTACACGCTGTCTACCCTATTACTTTTGGACAAGTACAACAGTGGCCGTTGGCCGGAGTGACAACTGACAGCTACTACATGTGCTAGATAAGTATATAATCTGGCACATGATCGTTCATCAACGAAAATTAGTGTTTCCCTAACTGAAATAAATAAAACTATTTCCACCCAAGAAATTAAAATTAAAAGTTGTGAAATAAAGACATGGGAGTGATTACAGAATCCCAACCCACCATCCAGTGCTAGTTTAACAGTAGTATTAGAAATATTTTAACACCATTTTTAGATTTTAAAATATGTGTTTGGAAAGATTGTCCCTTTTGTGTAATTGCATTACCTATATGTATATAAATTGATTTAATTTGAGTTGAAAGTCCTGACCAGAAGAATACTAGGATTAGGACAAAATAAAATTGTAAAAAATACTTTAATACCAAAATTTCAAACGCGGTGTTAGTTCATTTGATCATAGACATTGATATTTGTTGATGTGTGTGTGTTTTAGTATTAAATTATCATCACACCACATGTTCATAACCCGAGACACTAGACGTAGTCATCATACATACTAGTCAAGAATAAGTCTGAATGAGATCATAAGGTGGTAGCAGAAAGGCCCCCTGAGAACTCACCCTAATAATTGTTATACTCAGGGGCCTTCACAGCTGACCTCATTCAGTACAATATAAATACATAACAACAACAGTTCATAACATCTAAATCCACCACACATGGATATGTCATGTTAACATCGGTATTATTCAACATAATCCCCATCAAGTTGTACGGCTTTATGCCAGCGCGAAACAAGTGCATGTATTCCTAGCCCGTACCAGATTTTGTCTTGATCATGTAGCCATTTCTTCGCTGCATGAATCACTCCTTCATCATCTTCAAACCTTGTCCCACGGAGTGCATCTTTAAGTGGACCAAATAGATGAAAATCAGAGGGTGCCAAATCGAGACTGTAGGGTGGATGGGGTAGTACAGTCCAACTCAATTTGGTGATTGCTTCCCGTGTTGCCAGACTTGTGTGAAGGCGCGCATTGTCGTGAAGGAGAAGCAGGTCTGTTGGATTCTTGTGTGGCCGAACTCTGCGAAAACAATGATTGAGTTTTTTCAATGTCTTAATGTAAGCTTGCGAATTGATTGTCTCTCCTCTTGGCATAACGTTCACAAGAATCACACCTTCAATGTCCTAAAAGACAGTGATCATGACCTTTCCAGCTGAAGGAATGGTCTTGAATTTCTTTCTTCTTGGTGATTGCGGATGATGCCACTCCATTGACTGTCTTTTTGTCCCAGGTTCAAAATGATGTGCCCAAGTTTCGTCGCATGTAACGATCTTAGCGAAAAAGTTCTTTCCATCAGCATTGAAACGCTCCAACAATTCACAAGAAATTGCTTTCCTTTGCAATCGGTGGTCATTTGTGAGACTTCGAGGAACCCATCTTGCGCAAACCTTAGAAAATCCGAGAATTTTTATAACTGCATTTGCACTATAAATGCTGACTGACAGCTGTAAGGCTAATTGTTGAGTACTGATTCGCCTATCAGTAAGAATAATGCCCTCAGCGCATTTCAACATTTCTGAGTTGGTGGCTGTGGCAGGACGTCCACAGCGCGGCCGATCATGAAGCTCCGTATCTCCACTTCCTGATTCTTTGAACCCAGCGGCTGGCCGTACTCCTGTCGACTGCAAAACTTCCATACACATCACATAGACGCTGGTAAATATTCACAACAGTTTCCTTCTCTGCAACGAGACATTCTATCACAATTCGCTGTTTATAACGCAAGCGGCTAACACGCTCCATTTCAACGGTATAGGGCAGCCGTATTATTTGGCGGGTTGTGATGCAATTTAATGCACACAATTGGCACATGCCATATTTAAAGTGTGCACAATTTCATGCTTCTATCTTCATTATTGCTGAGAAAAACGATGTGGTGCATTACTTTATGAACGCCCCTCGTATATAACACATTTACAGTTAATTTCTTCAACTTATATAGTTCAATTTCACTGTTTCTTGCTTCCTTATGGAATCTGTCTCTATTTTTGTGCTTTCTTGAATAGATGAATCTAAATGTTACTTTATAATTCATATGACTGTCAAATGTCTTCTACATACACCACAAGGTTTTATCATTACAAAGTCTATTCGTAGGTGGGTTAATTTAGTGTTGTTTGAAAATTGAAGAGTAGCCCAACACTGAGCTACTTATCTGAAACAAAGTCCTTCCAAGGCTTCGTACAGCAGTATGATTGGATAGAACCCCACCACTGCGAGTCCTCCACTCGTTAAGATGACACCAACAATGCAACAAGTCAATTCACATTCTATATACAAAATGCAGTTCATCAGTTTGTACAGACATACATGCCGGTGGCATTTATATTCAAATTCAGGCAATGAGTTATTTCTGGTTCAAAGTTCATATTTCCACCTTTAGTTTTAGCCTATCTCCTATATATTTTTCTTCTGTGATACTGTATCAGGGGTTAGCATTTCTTATGCTACTGGGTTTCTTTTTGTTTATTCTATCTCTCCGTATTTTCCTTGGTCCGTAGGAAGATGTATCACGTTTCCACTTTTCTTCAATCTAAGTGCATGTCGTCGTTCACAGACATGGTCTAACCAAATACATTGGTAAATCAAAAGCATGAAAATTGGTTCATACTTACTCCATTTCTGAATCACAATAATCATATAACCACATGATGAATCAGAATACAATACTCAATGAACTTTATTTCCTTCTGTTGAGTTCTCGAACACAGAATTATTGAACCGAAAGAACACGTATTTCTACATAGCGGTTCGTATCCAGACTGCTAAATCATGGCGTCAGTTCTCGCTAGGGAAAAGCTTCTGAGCTCCCTAATTGGGTACAAAAATCACGTGACTAATTTTTGACACGTTACGCGACTCTTAGCCTAATTAAAATTTATGCCACTGAATTACTTTATAATCTGTTTCTAGGAAAGTAGAAATGTAATGCTAATCACTGTTTTATTTTTCTTTGGTTAGAAAATAGCCTGTTTACAAAGAAACGACGATGTACACGGCTACATATAGATTCCGGGGCCCTGCAAATGTATCCCATAGGGAGACATTTGAGTACTATCAAATCTAAAAAAATATCCCAAAAATTTCCTAAGTTCAAAAACATTTTCAGAAAAATGTTCAGTTAAAAATTTTTTCTAAGTCCAAAAATATTTCAGAAAAATTTAAACTAATTCCTAAACCTGGGTTCCTATATATATATGGGACTGTCTACTTTAAATATGCTCTATTAATGGACATCATCTCAAAAAATGCAAACTATCTTTCATATCAATACATATTTCAACCAAATTTACCCATTGGCAACACTCGCCAACAAAATCTTCAAAACAATCATAAGGTCATCACTCAAATGTGACGAGTGGCATCATTGGGAAACATGAACAACACAAATTCCGTTCAAAAATATAGTTGACTACATTCGCTTAGATATGGTGGGGGTGTTATCTCTTCTCTGTTCCTGTTATTGGCTCTGTATTATAAGTCTGCAAGTACTTTTAAAATTTTTTTTTTCTTCCTGGCGTACTTGTTTATTTTAGTTTCCAAGTACTCTGCAATATTCCAAGAAATGTCCAGGATCTCCAAATCTTTATGGTAATGGTAATCCACTTTCATAAAATAGCCAATGTTCTCATGGGTACTCATCATCTTCTTTTTTCTCTAGTGAATGAGCTACTTGCTCATTATTACATGTGGAAAACATCTCTAGACATAATATGCATATATTTTCAAACGATAATATTCTTCTTCTTCTTCCTCGTTCGTCCTGAAAAGGACGTTGGTTGCGTTGTGTCCGTTTACAGCGCAGCTGCGGTATTTGCGCCTTTCGGCCGAAACATCCGACTTCCGCACAGCATTTTTTGGGACCGGGTTTGCCTTCCCTCTTCGATCCCTACTCCTCAGCCAGACTGCAGTAATACTGCCTGTTTCCAGGACCACCACGTGGAGGTGGAGTAGGGTCTTGGTCAGCTCTGGTACACTGACCCTGACGCAGGCAGTCAAGCTATGGGGTCACTTACTGCATTCCTCACTTTTGATGCATCTTGGGTCCCAAACGATAATATAACAAGCATCATTTTTATATGCAATCATATTTAACACAATGCAATTACTCAAAACCTCATGGCCAATCCTTATTAATTTGTATCTGAATTTTCTTCCTGTAGTAAATATTCTCCAAGTGATTCTAGTATGGGTGTGTTTCAAGTGTCCATCACTGTAGAAAATGTTCTATATGTTATTTTTTTATTTTTATTTTTAAAAATGCACTGTTTTTCTCCAAAATATGTGAGTTATACGTTTGGTGAAGATCCTGTCCATAAGTCAGTTATTTCTAATCATTCCTTCTTTTCTGACAACACAGTATTTTTCCTATGAACCCTTTCTTAGAAATATATATATTTTTTTTCAAAGATCTTCTTTTACTTACAATTCATCAATTTTCAAACATCAAAGATTATTCAGCAACCAACAGACGAATATAATTACTATCATTTTATGAAATACAAGGGAAAAGGAAATATATTTTCAAATCATTCATGAATTTTCTACATTGGGTTCTGTATCACCTTATTTTCTCTGTTAAGACAACTGCTTATACTCTTGACAATATGTATCCATGTTGTCACTCTCAAGGCATCCTTGTATACAGTTTACATTTGTCTCTTTTTTTTTCTTTTTCTCATAACTCCCATTTATCATTTATGGTGCTCCAATATCATTGAATCCCTTCTAGTCTTCCTGTTATCTTGAGAATTCATCCTTAGTAACTCCCTATGTACAAAATTATATAGCAATACATTTATCAAAAACACATCAAACAATGATTTATGGAACAATCAACTGAGATGTCAGAACTTTTTTGACAATATGAGATGAAAAAGTTTTGTCCATTATGTGCAGGATTGTCAACACCAGCTCTGCCTTCGCAGGTCGAAGGTTTGTCAGAGTCATGCGGTGTTTATAACATCTGGTGAATACAGCCAGATGGGCAGTCTAAGGTCCTCACCTTCAAACATTTATTTGTATTGTGGGGTATGTATATCATGTTATTCCTAAATGAGCGACGTATTGTTATATCTATCCATTGTATATATATCCATGATACTCATTCCGTGGGGCATTAAATTGTTCTTGGTACGTATATCATAAGGGCGAATCCAATCTTGCAGTATTGTCACAATGTCTCAATCATTTTCAATCCTCTGGTTTGTTTTTTATTATTGTTTAGGTTTAAAATACCCATTTCAATATATCCATGAGGCAAGCAAGTATTCATGTGCATTCTATCTTATTATATTCCATTATTTTATTATTTAGTCCATATCCTCTGTGGTTCCATGGGATATGCATACTCCATTTGTATATCCTTTGTCTATGGATGATCCACATCTCGTATAGTTCCATTATTTTCTGGGTGCATCAGCATTCAATCTTTTTTTTCGTTTAATCTCCATTGTGTCCTTAACACCTTTGGTTCCATAGGATTATCATAATTCATTTGTGTCTCTTGTCCAATGATAATCCATACATTTATGGTTCTCATATGCAGCAATCATATTCCTCTGATTTGTTCTATGTTCATAGATTCCAGAAAATTTCAATTATTTTCTCTGTTATTTTGTAACAACCTAAAATTATTCATTATCCCATTCCAATGTGGGCATTAGTGCATAAACCGCACTACTGTGGTGAAGTGGGATGTTATAAATACTTATAGGGAACTTAGTGTACTGACTGAGATCAGCTGTGAAGGTATCTATATCTATTAAGAGTATTGTATTATAGATAACCTTACTTGCTACCACATATCTATATATCTCAGTCAGAATTATTCTGGAATAGTGTGATGCTACGTTATGTGTCTAGGGTATGAGTATGGTGAAGTGTAAGTCACAACAACAGACAGATAAACAATTTAATTTAATCCACTACTCTTGACAACACTGTGACACTCACATACATATAACACTCTACAAAGATATCTTAAAAGAGTCACTGATAAACTTTCAAATAACAATATGTATTCATTACTGGCATGAATGAATATGTGTCCTGATTCAACTACAAGGGAACCAGGAATCACAATCAATTTAAATTACAAGTTATGTACAGAATGTATTTAATATGAATATTGTAGTGACATATATTAGTACAAATGTTCTATGTGTGTCAGTTGTGTAGTAGTAAAATGAGGTAATACTGGTTTTGTTTTGTTCAAGCTCTGTTGGTATTGGTCATCATGACTTCAATAGTTTGTCTTTAGGGACTATTATTGGAGATGTTCACAGTTCCTGATTTTAAGACAAGTAAATTCCCCTCTGAATAGTATTTTTATAAAGTTATTTCAAGATGAGGGGACATAATGTTGAGCTCAGCTGGCCAACTCTGCTTATCTTGAGTGATGGCGGCAGGAGAGGACTCCTCTGCTCGAATTCTCTTCTGGGCTCTGGAGACACCTCACTGATAGCTAAAAGGACCAAGGAGTATGCTGTCCGACACTGGATTCAGCAAATCTCTGACCAGATGCTGCTCAGTACCATCAAGACCACTGTCCCTGAAATCAAGAAGGATGTACCTTCTACTTCATAACTAATTTATATTCTCTTTTACACTGATCACAATACAGCACAAACATTGCGTTCAGAGCGTTAGGCCAACAGTCAGCTTCATCTGAAATACTTTATACCAGCATTACCATCCTTAATGGTCACTACGCCTCTGCACTTCCAGCATTATTTCTTTCTAGTCAATCATCCAGGTGTCAGTGTACTGTTTGGCCATTCCATGCCGTTTTACTTCTCTCCGACACCCTCTGTTCAGGCTGGAGCATTTTAGGCTTTACCTCACGTTTGCCACTGAACTACACATATATATATACAGGCATAAATCAACAATTCACATTCAATTTTCATTAAAAGATATTAAATGGTTCAAGCTTACCACAATTCATACGAATAACACAGATACGTTGATTAGCAATGAATTCTGGCACAAACTGGCACAAATTCCTATCTGCTTATGTTCCAGGCTTTTATTTTACACAAATATGAGCTGGCTTCAACGCACTGATGCTTTATCAAGCTTCTTTAAACAAGTGGTCTCGAACTAACGCTCCCAAGTGTGTATATCAGCGAGACTGGCCAATGAGCCACGTTTCGACAAGTGTTTGAAAAAATGTTATCTTTTCCCGTCTCCCCTAACAACCAAGATAGTATTTATAGCCCGACCAATCGTGGTTAGGCTTTCATTTGTTGCGCTCCAATCAATTTGGAGTTTACATGGTAGGCTATTTCTGTAACGTAAATTTTTTTCAAACACGTTAAAAAAAAATCTTATGAGCAGAAATGATTTTATGCTGTCAGGCACCCCCAATATTTTATTTTGGGTATAATTTATTAATTCCTGGACTATTTGCGTAACGTTTTACATATTATTTGTCAGCAAGCCCTAAGGAACCCAAAAATACTAATTTAAAGGAGCTACGTGGCTGCGTTCAAAATATGCAATTTCTTCTACCTCCTGTTTCGAAGATGTGCTGTCTGGGTACTGTTATGTGTTCAAACGTAAACCCATCTAATGTTGTCTTTTCTAATAAGAGTTTGTTATGATTTATAAACCTAACTCTGGGAAAGGGTAGTGTATTTTATCACTGTCCGTCTGAAAAAGTTAGTGCTTGTAGACTTACACGCGTGATGCCAGCATTTGTATATCGCGCGTCGCGTGTTGCATGCGTTCCTGATTTTCAGCCCTCCCCTCTCGCTATCCTTTTGTCCATCTGTTCGTTCGTTTTGGTAACGTAATATAATTAATGTTAGGATTAATTTAGGTCATTACGCAGTACGTCTCAATGTTTTTCTTAGAAATGCAGCACACGTTTCATTGAAGAAGGCGGGTAATAATACAGTAAGCTTTTATATCAACGTGAAAGCGTTACAATTTGCAAACGAAGCAGAAAACAAGGGGGATTTCGAGTACATTCTTTGTGACAGCACTGTTATTTTACCATTGCTCTTCTCTTTATTAATTTTATTTGTTAGGCTTCATATTTACCTAATAATTTATATATGTGGATTAGAATATTTCATGACACCTCCCCTCTTAAAACAGACATTATATGTCCGTCCTTTATTCTATATACACATATAGAAATTTATTATTATTTCTGGGGTTTACGGTGATTCTCATCACACGGATGGCGGCTTAAAAAATCCGCTTCCAGATTGGTTTTTCCAGATATATATTCAATGCTAAAATTATATGGAGCCAGAAGCAAAGACCATCGGAGTAACCTAGAGTTCTCATGCTTAGCCTGTGCTAAAAACGATAAAGGTTTGTGGTCAGTTTGCAACTTAAATGCCTTCCCATATAGATAAATATTGAATTTCTTTATTGCCCATATTACTGCAAGACATTCTTTTTCGCTAGTTGAGTAGTTGATTTCAGCTTTATTCAACTTTCTGCTAGCATATGCCACTGGGCTTAATTCCCCATCCAATGCATCTGATTTCTGTAGTAAAGTTGCACCTAACCCAATATTACTTGCATCCGTCCTTACTATGAATTCTTGACTTAAGTCAGGTAATTTCAAAATGGGTTTACTTGTGAGCTTTTCCTTCAATTCTTGGTAAGTCATTTCACATTGTGGTGTCCATGTAATGCGATCTGGAAGTCCTTTACGTGTCAATTCCGTTAAAGGTGCACATATGGAATTAAAGTTTTTGATATACTTCTGGTAGAAACCACATAATGAGACAAAGGATCTCACGTCCTTCTTGGTTTGTGGTCTCGGGGCTTTCTGTAGTTTCTCTAAATTCTTTGGGTCAGGGGTCATGTTTCCCTGATAAACTGTGTGTCCCAAAAATTCCAATTCTTTACATCCAACGCAACATTTGGTTGGTCGGGCTGTTAAATTTGCCTCCCTAAGTCGATCAAACAGCATGTTCAGAGAGTCAATGTGTTCCTCAAATGTTTCTGTTGCTATAAGGATATCATCCATAAAATTTGTTATACAGGGATTATTCAGAGGATCCAATAATTTTCTCATCATTCTAGAGAAGACACTAGGTGCATTCTTCAATCCAAATGGCAATCTATTAAACTCATAGTGTCCTTCTGAGGTACTAAAAGCTAGGTATGGTCTAACCTCAGGCTTTACTGGAATCTGATAGTATCCTTTACTCAGATCCACTTTTGAGAAATATTTAGCTTTATTTAGCCTGGCAAACAGCTGATTTGTATCCGGCAATGGATCCACCTGTCCTTCTGTAATAGCATTCAGTCTCCTGTAATCTATACAGAGTCTATGTTCTCCAGAGGGCTTCCTTAAAAGTACAACACCGGAACTATACGAAGACTCACTGTGCGAAATAATTCCTTCCTTCAATAGATAGTCTATCTCTTCCTTCAAAGCTTTTTCCTTAGCAAACGGAATCGAATATGGTTTCATACAGACAGGTGTGGAGTCTATGAGTTTCATATCATATTCCAATAGGTTTGTATGCCCTGGTCGGTCTGTTAACACCTCTGCATGATTATTTAGAACCTGTTGCACTCTCTCTTTCTGAGTTTTCGTTAAATGTGTACTGATTTTCACCTGTGCTGCTGTCTCACAGGGGTGTAATGGATATTCAAATGATGAAAGTGGTTCCTTTTTCATCTCCATGGCGATGGACAAGGTCAACAAGTGTGTCTCTTCCTGATGTTCTCTTTCCAAATATTTCTTCAGGAGATTCACATGATAGATTTTTTCTTTCCCCTTCTTATCTGTCTTATAATTTGTTCTAGACACCTTCTCTAGAACTGTATATGGACCCTGCCATCCAATTTGTAACTTATTCTGACTCCCGGGCAAAAGAAGCAGTACCTTCTCTCCCACAGCCAAATTTCTGTCTTTCGCCTTCCTGTTATAATAGGCAGCATGTTTCTTCCTGGCTTGTTTCAAATTTTCATTGGCAAGTTTCCAGCCAGTTTTCAACCGAGTGGTCAGCTCATTCACATATTGGTATGAAGATGTAATGTTTTCCTCTGCCTTTTCATCAGTCCACGTTCTTAACAAAGCTACATATGGACCTTTAATTGTGTGGACCTATTTGTCCATGCACCGGTATGGTCTCTTCCACTTGAAGCTTTATAGTGATGATTTTTCCTCCCAGAATTATCATTCACAAAACGACCGCTACCAATTTTTCTTTTGGGGCTTTCTCCCCTCTTAAAATTCTTGATGAGAGATTTCCTCCCTACATCCTCTTCCTCCAGTTTGTTTAAGTCCGATTGAGGGATTTTCGGCTTATCCTGGGGTAAGACATCTTTTTGCACTCTCCGCATAGTGGCCATTGTAAAACAGTTAAGTGAAGCTTGTCCGTGAAAAGGGGCTTCCCATTCCATTTGGTCCACCTTATCAAATTTATTTTTCCTTTTATTGTCAGGCCTGATTTTGCCCCATGGCGTGTCCAGGTCCTGATCCATGTTCCCACTTGTGGGTGTTCCCTCATGTGCTATACTACACCTTTCTACAAAGTTCTCAATGTCCCATCTTGCTTTGGGCCAATAATAATTGTGAGCCACCTTTTGAATGATGGTACCTATTTTCTCATGGTCCCCATCTGGTTTCACATGTAAGCTCCTTATTAATTCTGTCCTGTATCTTTTTGGAAGAACCAGCTGTCCGTGACCATGGGATCTAGTTCCAGTCTTCCTATACATCAACTTGTTTTTCATGTAAAAATCTCCCTTGCCTGGAGTTGTATGACAAGTTGACAATTTTCTGAAACAAGGCTTGAGTGTTTTATACCCCAGCCTGTGCCTTCCTCATCTCTTCTGGAGTGGTATCCAACATAATATCCTCCTCCTGTCTTGAGGTCGACCTGACCTGAAGGGTTGCCATATACACAGGTTTCCTTCTGCAACGGTCAGTGTCATGATTGTCCATCTGACAATTCTTACACCACCATTTTCCTTGGTTGAAAGATTTTCTTTCATCATATTTCCTTTCATCGAATTGTGGGAATTTATTTTTATTTTCATACCGTGGCCTATCAAATTGGTGCTTACCTTTATTTTGATCCCTAGGATCAAATTTATTAAAGTTCTGTGGTGCCCTGAAGTTATCCACCTGTTTCTTTTTATTACCTGTTACCTCTGCTTGAGCTGCTTGATACCTTTCAGCAACATTTAGCAACTCACCAGCCTCTCTGCACCTTGTTCCATGAGAAACTTTCTCAGGTCTGGAGCCATGGACTCTCTTAGTTGCTCTATAAGGACCATTTCCTTAAGATCTTGGGTTTTCCCCAGAGAAGTCCATTTCTCCAAGTATGTCTCTATTCGTGCAGAGAACTGGTGATAGGTTTCACCTGACAGTAGTTTAGCATTCCTAAATTTTTTCCTGTAAAACTCTGCATTCTTTTCATACCTTAACAAAAGAGCCTGCTTTAGCATGTCATAATTTTCCTGATCACCTCTGCTCATTTTTGCAAAAACTTCATAAGCTGCCCCACGAAGTCCCTGAGATAACTTTAAGCTCCACCTTTCTCTCTCTAACCCATACGTGGTAGCTAATAGTTCATACCTATTTATATAGCTCTCAATATCATCGTCTTTCTCAACAAAATGATCTAAATGAAAGTTCATAGCTGAGGTTGAGGCTCCCTGAGTAACCGTAGCATCAGAGGCAAAGGGACTGGCACCATTTTCAGGAGCATGGCCTTGAAACTCAAACTCCCTTAGTCGTAACTCATGTTCCCTTTGTAATCTCTTCTCTTTCTGCAGCTAATTTCTTCTCTTCTCTTTCTGCAGCTAATTTCTTCTCTTCTCTTTCTGCAGCTAATTTCTTCTCTTCTCTTTCTGCAGCTAATTTCTTCTCTTCTCTTTCTGCAGCTAATTTCTTCTCTTCTCTTTCTGCAGCTAATTTCTTCTCTTCCCTTTCTGCAGCTTGTCTTCTTTCCTCGGCTTCCAATGCTTTAGCCTCTTTGTCAGCCTCAATCTGCAACCTCTTAGTCTCAGCCTCAGCTTCAAATTGTAACTTCTTAATTTCCCTTTCAGCCTCTAACCTTCTTTCGGCTTCTTTTTCTAATCTTCTTTCTTCGCGTTCAATAAATTTGTCACATTCCGTTGTGACATAGGCAACCATAACTTGCCCATCTAATCCTAACTCTTTTGCAGTCTGAACCGCAGCAGATCGAAATTTGGCCAGGTCCGCCATTGTCTATCAGGTAAATTTTTATAATGTCTACCCAACAATTCAATTTCTAACTATATATCTAATGGACAACACAGGCACCGTGAGCTCAACCTTATTTAATTCCACCCAAGGATACCTTTTAATTCTTATATTCCCTGAAGTGAATTACCCCCAATATTTTTAATAGTTAAAGATTCAAAATCCCAAGAGCGAGACCCCAATATATGTGGTGAAGTGGGATGTTATAAATACTTATAGGGAACTTAGTGTACTGACTGAGATCAGCTGTGAAGGTATCTATATCTATTAAGAGTAGTGTATTATAGATAACCTTACTTGCTACCACATATCTATATATCTCAGTCAGAATTATTCTGGAATAGTGTGATGCGACGTTATGTGTCTAGGGTATGAGTATGGTGAAGTGTAAGTCACAACAACAGACAGATAAACAATTTAATTTAATCCACTACTCTTGACAACACTGTGACACTCACATACATATAACACTCTACAAAGATATCTTAAAAGAGTCACTGATAAACTTTCAAATAACAATATGTATTCATTACTGGCATGAATGAATATGTGTCCTGATTCAACTACAAGGGAACCAGGAATCACAATCAATTTAAATTACAAGTTATGTACAGAATGTATTTAATATGAATATTGTAGTGACATATATTATTGCAAATGTTCTATGTGTGTCAGTTGTGTAGTAGTAAAATGAGGTAATACTGGTTTTGTTTTGTTCAAGCTCTGTTGGTATTTGTCATCATGACTTCAATAGTTTGTCTTTAGGGACCAGTATTGGAGATGTTCACAGTTCCTGATTTTAAGACAAGTAAATTCCCCTCTTAATATTAATTTTAAAAAGTCAGTTCAAGATGAGGGGACATAATGTTGAGCTCAGCTGGCCAAGTAGCTTATCTGGCGTGATGGCGGCAGGAAAGGACTCCTCTGCTCGAATTCTCCTCTGGGCTCTGGAGACACCTCACTGATAGCTAAAAGGACCAAGGAGTATGCTGTCCGACACTGGATTCAGCAAAACTCTGACTAGGTGCTGCTCAGTACCATCAAGACCACTGTCCCTGAAATCAAGAAGGATGTACCTTCTACTTCATAACTAATTTATATTTTCTTTTTACACTGATCACAATACATCACAAACATTGCGTTCAGAGCGTTAGGCCAACAGTCAGCTTCATCTGAAATACTTTATACCAGCATTACCATCCTTAATGGTCACTACGCCTCTGCACTTCCAGCATTATTTCTGTCTAATCAATCATCCAGGTGTCAGTGTACTATTTGGCCATTCCATGCCGTTTTACTTCTCTCCGACACCCTCTGTTCAGGCTGGAGCATTACAGGCTTTACCTCACGTTGGCCACTGAACTACACATATATATATACAGGCATAAATCAACAATTCACATTCAATTTTCATTAAAAGATATTGAATGGTTCAAGCTTACCACAATTCATACGAATAACACAGATACGTTGATTAGCAATGAATTCTGGCACAAACTGGCACAAATTTCCATCTGCCTATGTTCCAGGCTTTTATTGAGCAAAATATATGCTGGCTTCAACGCACTGATGCTTTATCAAGCTATTTTAAACAAGTGGTTTCGAACTAACGCTCCCAAGTGTGTATATCAGCGAGTCTGACCAATGAGCCCCGTTTCGACAAGTGTTTGAAAAAATGTTACCTTTCCCCGTTTCCCCTAACAACCAAGATAGTATTTATAGCCCGACCAATCGTGGTTAGGCTTTCATTTGTTGCGCTCCAATCAATTTGGAGTTTACATGGTAGGCTATTTCTGTAACGTAAATTTTTTTCAAACACGTTAAAAAAAACATCTTATGAGCAGAAATGATTTTATGCTGTCAGGCACCCCCAATATTTTATTTTGGGTATAATTTATTAATTCCTGGACTATTTGCGTAACGTTTTACATATTATTTGTCAGCAAGCCCTAAGGAACCCAAAAATACAAATTTAAAGGAGCTACGTGGCTGCGTTCAAAATATGCAATTTCTTTTACCTCCTGTTTCGAAGATGTTCTGTCTGGGTACTGTTATGTTCTCAACCGTAAACCCATCTAATGTTATCTTTTCTAATAAGAGTTTTTTATGATTTATAAACCTAACTCTGGGAAAGGGTAGTGTATTTTATCACTGTCCGTCTGAAAAAGTTAGTGCTTGTAGACTTACACGCGTGATAGTAGTAATTGTGTATCGCGCGACGCGTGTTTAATGTTCGGCTTTCTGCCTCTCCCTTCTCGCTATCCTTTTGTCCATCTGTTCGTTCGTTTTGGTAACGTAATGTAGAAAAGACATGAATGGAATTTAAAATTTAGGTCATTACGCAGTCTGCCTCTTAATGTTTTTCCAAGAAATACAGCACACGTTTCATTGAAGAAAGCGGGTATAATACAGTAAGCTTTTACTATCAACGTGAAAGCGTTACAATTTGCAGACGAAGCAGAAAACAAGGGGGATTTCGAGTACATTCCTTGTGACAGCACTGTCATTTTACCATTGCTCTTCTCTTTATTAATTTTATTTGTTAGGCTTCATATTTACCTAATAATTTATATATGTGGATTAGAATATTTCATGACAATGTGCAAATGCTATTTTTAACATGGGGCAAAGGCAGCATCAACAAATAGTTGCAATTTATTCAATCTGGGGTCAGCATATAGAAATGCTTATACAGTATCAACAGAATACTGCTGGGGTAGTTGTCATGTGCAGAGATCATGCTAATAGGGTTATGACTGGCATAGGCAGTATGAGCAAAAACTAGTTGCTCACTCTGATGTGGTGATTTTTTTTTTTTTCTTTTCTTCTATGTCAGCTGCTAACATCAGGGCAGTCAATGTTATATGGCATTGGCCTATAGTGTCATCAAAATGTGTGAGGGTGGCATGTAAACATATAACATATCCTATAAAACATTCAAAATGTTTTCGCTTTTTCTTTTTTTTTTCTTTTAAGTCTTTTCTCTTTTCATTATTCAGTTTCATTTCTTTTCTGTTTGATTTCTTTTCTTTGCATTTTCTGTTTTATTCATCTTTTCTGGTTTGCAATTTTTTTTTCTTTTCAATATATCAAGATTTCAATTCTTTTCTTTCAATATCTCACAATTACAGGAGAATGATAATAATCAGTTTACTAAACACTAGAGATACTACCAACTCTAAACAATAGGGCTGCAAGCAATAGTTAAGGTCAGAAAAGAATTTACATAGTAGTGGCTGCTGTCAATAAAGAGTGAGGAGAGGGTACTGTAAGTTCTTGATAGATAGGGGAAAATTTAAGATCTCCTGATTACAACATTATTGTAATTCGAAGGGATGGAAAATGATTTGGATAGAAAAAGCTCATAAGTCTAGAATGTCGTCTCAAAATAGTGGAAGGGACAATAGTAAGTTAAGGAGGTGTGATAGTGGAGTGAGGAAAATCTTACAATAGTGAATCTAAGGGCTGGATATGTAATCTCTTTTGCAAAGTGTAATAATTTTAAACAAACTTTGTATACATGCTAAAATAAATACACCTGTGGAGAAAAGAGGATAGCATGCAATAATAATTTTGGGTATGACATTTGTTATAATGTGACTAAATATGCTGTTAAGTAGATATCATAGTGGGATCAGTGTGATGGATCGAAGTGATAGATAATAGATGAGTTAAGATAATTGGGAACAAAGATATTAGTATCAGGTAAGAAGAACATTTCTCGTGCAAGGGTGCCTGCATGAAGATGCACTAAGATGCATGTAAAAAAAACACTGAGCTCTCGAGCTGCAAGGATAAAAGTCGAGCTAAGGAGGTGTGAAGGATGGTTATTTCAAAATATACAGCAATCTCATAACAAAATCATTGTGACACATGTGCTATAGGTGAGGTTGGGTAAATTAACATTCTAAACATCAAAAACTGTCTGTGACTAATGAGTGTGTCTGTAAACTGGTAACACAGTATCTTGTTAGTTTTTTTTTTTTTTTTCATTTTTATTTCACAAAACCATAAAATGTCTAATTAAGATCATCTGTGGGCTGTTCTTGAGTGTTCTCTGGTCATCATTATTAGTATGGCTGGAAAAAAACTTTCTTAGTTAGGCTTTGACATCTCACACTGGGACTAAGTCATCTAGAACTGTCAATTATTACCACAGTCTGAAAATAGAGTACATGGGAAAGTTAGAACATTGATAAACAGTAAGTTCACATTTGCGTTGACTGTGGATGGATGGGCATGCACTTGAAGATACGAGGGGCGTGTTTCATAGGAGTTTCATCATTTCTAGCGTTATAATCTCCCGACTGGATAGGAGAACATCATATTGAGTAACTGTGGGTGAAATAGGTGAAACGATATTGACTATTCGTTGGGGCGCTGAGGACATCAATGAAAGCGGTGATGACTGCCCTGTAGATTGGGGATGTGCGACAGTTACATCTTTTTATTTGGAAGTAGGTGTATGTTTCGCCTTGATTTTTCGTCTGCCCTGGTTCTGCGGTACGTTAACACTGTTTACAGTGGGCACAGTAATTCGCACACTGTTGCTTTTGACAGGTTGGTGGTAAGCTGACGAAAATGGTACCGACTGTGATGTGGCATGGGGATGTGTGGCTAGTACCTTTTGGCTTGATTTCGAAACATGTATGCGTTTTGCCTTAACTATTCGCCTGACATCGTTCTGTGGCAATTCTATGAACTTGATGACAGGAGGCGATGTCTCGGATTTTGGGAGATACAAGCTTTTTACACTGGAACTGACCGTAGGTACAGTATTTGATTCACTGTTGATGGTGACGGGTTGGTGGTAAACTGGAGCAGACGTCAATTGCTGTACTGTAGCTGGAAGTGACATGACTGGCGGGTGTAGTAGTTCTACAGACGAGGCAACAGGAGGCGATTCCTGAGGCTCAGGGAAATACGACTTGACAGTTGTGACTTTTGAGGGTGGGGCGCTGTCTACAACTGGGGCGCTGAATATTGATTCGATACCGCTATTCGAGTCTGATACACAGGACATTGTGTCGTGTACATTTTCATTGGAGTTTTGGACCACTGTGTCAGGATCGAAGTGTTGTTCTATTATTTTCAGTTCAGTTTTATCTTCATTAAGTATTTCGATTACAAGGTTGTGAAATTGTTGTTGCCTGTCTGATAAGTCTGTATCAAACTTTGCCTCTAGCAATTCTCGCACCTTCTGTGATATTAGGGTGTGAAGCTCGGCATCTCTTAGGGTATCTTTTATTGCTTTCTGTATTTCATGTGTACTTGGTTCAACCGTTTTACTCATGCTCTGTGTCTTGATCAGACCATTCTCATTTGTTTTCTTGTTTCTCTTGACGTCTTTATTATTTCGTGTTGGCTCTAGGTGTGACGTTACAGTGTTTATCTCTGTCAGTGTTCTGGTACGAATAATTTTGGTGTTGTTTGTCGTTGGTACTTGTTTTGTTGGCTTTCCTGGTGTTATGGGACCGATGTGTGCTCTCCATCCGTCTGTTGTTAGGAGGCAAACTTGTCCGTTCCTCGATATTACGTTATGGAACTCCCAGATCTTTCTAGTTTCAACTTCATTTATAAAGTTTCGAACAGATATTCTATGGGCCCTTTTGTTCATTGTATCCCAATGTTTGTTTCGTGGTCTGCGCTCTGTTTCTTGGGAGACAAAATGTGGAGGTTTTCGCATTGAAACAATGCAGTCTTTTGTTGCTCGTAACAAGAGGACTGGGGTTTGAACTAGTGACTGTCTCGATCGGGTACTTTCGTTTCTGCCATGTGTCACGTGGGTATCGTTGCACATTTCTCACAGTGTTCATTTTGTAACCTTTCGCATCCGCGTATGTTACTTGATTTGCCTTGATATAATAAGTGTGATCATATCCTCCTGGACGTAAATAATTCATATATTCCCCATAAGCAGTGGGACGTATCATCAAAGTCTGTTGTTTGGGATAACCTCCCGGTAGAAAATGTTCTTTCCACATGTCAGAGTCGTGGGGGTGGCGCGGAATATGTTTTGGGTGTAAACAAGAGGAGGGGAATGGATGGGTATAATTCTGACAATATTGTTGCTGCTGTTGTACTCCTAGCTGTTATAAATTTCCATTAATTGCTCCATCGTCTTTTGTTGCTCGTAACAAGAGGACTAGTCAGGGGCACCAAATATACTTAATTGTGTGCATGCCGGCGGCATTTATATTCAAATTCAGGCAATGAGTTATTTCTAGTTCAAAGATCATTTTTCCACCTTTAATTTTAGCCTATCTCCTATATATTTTTCTTCTGTGATACTGTATCAGGGGTTAGCATTTCTTATGCTACTTGGTTTCTTTTTGTTTATTCTATCTCTCCGTATTTTCCTTGGTCCGTAGGGAGATGTATCACGTTTCCACTTTTCTTCAATCTAAGTGCATGTCGTCGTTCACAGACATGGTCTAACCAAATACCTTGGCAAATCAAAAGCATGAAAATTGGTTCATGCTTACTCCATTTCTGAATCACAATAATCATATAACCACATGATGAATCAGAATACAATACTCAATGAACTTTATTTCCTTTTGTTGAGTTCTCGTAGAATCCTAGAGCAAAGACTCCGACGCCTACCTGAGCCACAATTGGATGAGGTCCAGTGCGGATTCCGAGCAAACCGAAGTACTCAAGACCTAATCTTCACACTCAGACAGCTGAGTGAAAAGGCCCTTGACTATAAGAGTGAGATCCATCTTTGTTTCATAGATCTGGAAAAGGCGTTTGACAGGGTCCCCTGGAGCAAACTTTGGGACTGTTTGGCAAGGAAGAATATTCCAGCACCTCTGATTCATGCTATACAGAGCTTCTACAAGTCTTGCAGAAATTATGTGAGGACAGCAAACCATAAGTCAGAAGAGTTCAGGGTCACCATTGGTGTAAGACAAGGTGATATCCTATCACCTTACCTTTTCATACTCCTTATGGACGATGTCATCAAGGCATATAAGGAGAGAACAAGAAAGTATTCAGTGGGGTACTGGATGTCACGAGGTCTTTATATCATTAAATTACCTACATCTTCTTCCTATTCTCTCACCCGCATCCTTTTATTTTATTATTCTTTCCGTACTTGTTTTTTCCTGTATTTTTCGCATCACTCGTTGCGAAAAATATATTTCCTTTCCATCATCGTTTTTCTTTCTCATACTGACTAGTAACCTTATTGCATCAGATGTCAGTCGCGCAGATAGCGGTGAATATACGGTTCTCGCCAGACATACGTCTGCAGTTTGCCCGGGTCAGAGCGATGCCCGACCAGATTTCTAGGCCTGGGGTGTGAGAAATTCGTTTCGCTGGACATAGAGCAGATTTTTGGTCTACCATTTTCACCTGTCACTCGCTTAAGGTGTCAAACCTAGACGGTTGTCTGAGATTTGCAACTGACACGCGCTTTTCCCGGTCAGTTTGTCAACGCAGGTGCGTAATCGCCCGGTGGCAGTTACGACACGCCTCTAAGTATAACGTAGCTGTTATGAGAAGGGGGAGAGATCGGGGCGGGGGAGATAGTTCATCCTTTGTCTGGTTTAAAATATTAACCCACGTTTGAAACTATTTCATTTCACTCAGTAACTTTGCAGTTAGACTAGAACAACCTTCGTTCGATTTCTAAATAATCTCTGTAAATAGAGATGGCCTTAGTTTGGTCGAAGTGGTTTAACGTTCTTAGTAATTCTGTGGTTGAGGTATATTAATATTATATATAATAGATATCTAGTTTTGTGAAGTGATTTAGTGTTAAAATCGCCGATTCCATTTTAAACTAGTTCTGTGTGCAGGGTGAATATTTTGATAGTTTGTTATTTCTTTAATCGACGTGTTGCAGTGGAAATACAAAATAAATTATATTTTTAGCTTACTAAACTAGTAGCTGAAATAAGTTTAATTTAACTGTTGAATACTCAGTCGAAACTGTTTTAATAACTAACTTATAAATGCTAGATGCTACATCAGTGAATAGTGGCGGAATACGAAGATATTCCTAAATTCCTGATGATTGATTTTTATATAACTTACTTTATGGGAACTTTTAATTATAAGTCAAGCGGTCGGCTTGCTATTTAAAATGTAAGTTATATTGAGTACATATATGTAAATTATTTGATATGTGTTCTTTCTTTTATATAGTGAAACGGTGGTACCCAACTTGCTAGCGTTTAGTAACCTGAGAGACATATTTGTGAGAAGCATAGACATTTCCTATCTTTAACCACGTGGGTTTCTTTGTTTCAAGTAACACTGGATCTGATAGTGCATATGCCATCCGAGAGAGACAGTAATAGCAATCCCACTAACGGTTTCTAAAGACTAGAAATATATATTGGGCTTTTGAGCCAGTTCAAATTGCTCCACAAATTTAAATGTACATGCTGCCTGGCGGCGAGAATATTACAAGATTAACATTCCGCAAGAGATTGTGACTAGTATTGTGGTGACAAAATATAGTACCTTCCTGGAAGTAGACACCGATCTGACATTTCTTAATTCTGAATCCAAAGCTAATGACATTGTGCTCTGCTAACTTTCGTGCCTGGACAAAATTTTATGTGACTTAATCAGACATTCGAAAAAATTAGAACCCCCAAGGAATCGTTCCCTGAGAGTTTAGTACGTCATTTGGAACTGGGGATTTCTTGGTCAAGGACTGCATCTTCGGGTCTGTGTGAAGGTCCTAGAATTAGTATGTTCCCAGAGGCAGCGAGCAAAGTTGTGAGTATACATGTGTAAGAAAGGCCATGGCTGGATGAATGAGAGTACACAGGTCTGAGTGTTATTTTACCGGTGTATTATCGTCCCACATTTGCTGTCTTAAAGTTTTTTTTTCCCTGCAGAATTTGTTACAAAACGCTAGAGTTTCTGTTTTTCTTAGGTTAAATCAGATTTATCCAACTCTGTTCATATATTGACGAGAAAGAAAGAAATCTCTTAGACTAAACCCTACGTATCTATAACTCTTTGGGCCATCATCTGTTCTCTTAACGGGGCTGTGGGCTAAACCTAGAGTAAGATTTTAACGGGCTATCATCCTTGTAGCATTTTCTTAAAATTTATGACTATTTGTATATGTTTTTTTCCTTGATGTAATTTTTTGGTGTTGTGAGAAATTTTGATATGATAATTAAAATATCTCTCTTGAACAAAAAAATCAGTGCGTTGGTCAGCTCGATCCCATTTATCTGTATATCATTGTTATAGTTTTCCCACGTCTGTGTGTTTACCTGTCGTCACGTGTATGTGCGTGCCCGTGAGTAGATAGAGATATTAATATATATATATATATATATATATATATATATATATATATATATATATATATATATATATATATATATCTGTGTTTAGACTGTCTGACGCCTTTAAAAGCGGTCGTAGAAGATAGGTGAGAGAGAGAAGATTATCTCGATTCTCAAAGACAGCTTCTTTATCACATTCTATCATCTCACGTGGGGAAATTCTATTGTTTTCTTCTCTAGCTCTCACAGTATCTATCACTCATTCCAACCTATTCAGAAGGGACCTAACCCAAGTCTTAATACTCCTATCTAAAATCTACGACACTGGAAGATGAGACAGGTCTATATTTCGGAGCTGGCATTTGCTGATGATGTTGCCCTGATTACTAAATCAGAGGCACATCTCCAATCCAACCTGCAAGTCTGGAAGGAAGAGCTGGAGAAGAGAGGGATGGTCATAAGCAGCTCTAAAACAAAATCCATGGTGATATCACGAGAAGAAAGAAAACATCAGATTAAGTTGGGAGAACAGGTCCTGGAGCAGGTCGACCACTTTAAATATCTCGGAGCTATCATAGACCGAAAGGGAGGCATCAAAGAAGAGTTGGCCACTCGAAAAGCAGCGGCTGGGAGACTTTTTCAGGCCATAAATCGTGGATTCCTCAGCAAGAAAGAGGTTGGTAAGAAAACGAAGATGGCTGTATACCGCTCCACCTATGTCCCAGTCTTGACATATGGATGCGAGTCGTGGGCAATGACTACAACCCACAAAAGCCAGATCCAAACCTCAGAAATGAGGTATCTGAGGAAAGTGGTTGAAGTAACAAGAAGAGACATGGTCCGCAACCAGACGATCCGTCAAGGCCTAAAATCCCATCCGCTGCAGACCCAAATAGAACAGTCCCAACTAAGATGGGTTGGCCATGTCTGCAGAATGGGAGAAGATCGGCTACCACGACAAGCATGGGAAACAAAGAGCCAGGGATCCAGACCTCCAGGACGACCCAGAGTCCGCTGGGAGGACAACATTAGACAATCTTTGAAGGACCGAGGACAAGAATGGAACCAGGCCAGGAAGAAGACAGCTGATAGAATGGTCTGGCGCTCTCTCTTCCAAACCTCTACACCTCACGGTAGTATTGGAACGACTAAGTAAGTAAGTAAGAGTTCTTGAACACAGAATTATTGAACCGAAAGAACACGTCTTTCTACATAGCGGTTCGTATCCAGACTGCTAAATCATGGCGTCAGTTCTCGCTGGGGAAAAGCTTCTGAGCTCCCTAATTGGGTACACAAATCACGTGCCTAATTTTTGACACGTAACGCGACTCTCAGCCTAATTAAAATTTATGCCACTGAATTACTTTATAATCTGTTTCTAGTAAAGTAGAAATTTAATGCTAATCTGGGTTTTTTTTCTTTGGTTAGAAAATAGCCTGTTTCCAAAGAAACAACGATGTACACGGCTGCATATGTGTATGACACTCAGGGCAGGATATAACCTGAAACAATATATACAACCTACGTAGTATCGCTCATTGTCTCCTTAGCCAGACATGAGGTTATATGGGACAGTTCAAACAAGCTGTGGTTAATCACAAGAGACAAAGTAAGTCATGAATAACACAATTCGTTCAAGTTCTAGCACAATAGTTCAGTAATGTATTTGTTTCAATAAATATCATATAGGCCTTATGGTAATCATTGTGTCATATATCAAATAATACAAAAAATCAATCTGTTTTAGTCATTCCTTCCTCCAGTTTGGATAATCCTTTCCAGCAAGCATAATATCTTTAAAACGCTTTCCTGGTACCAAACTGTATCGGCTACTGCCGTTCCTTTGGATCTACCGGCTGTGTGGAGAGGGGGAACATGCTGCATGGGCAACTGCTTGATCTCCATATAACTGTGCCCAAGCTCGCGCCCTGGAGAGGACACTCCAGCTTCACCCTATAGGTGTCGGCAAAACACGGGAAGTAGCAGTTACCGGTTATAAGCATTTTGCCCAATTGGCGTAGGGCATGGCGCCAGGGGCTACTTCCGACAGTGGGAGATGTTCTAGGATCTCACTGGACAGCTACCGCCCGCTTCAAGCTGGGCAGCCCCCAGTCAATAAGGTGTTGTCCCGCCACTGTCTGCTTTCCCCATTGGGTGCATGGGGATTAGGGTCAAACCCGAACTGTGGACAGAAAATTTTGCACCAAGCAATTATCGAAAAAATAGAAATAAGCAACCTCTCAGATTGGGATGCTGGAACGTCCGGACTATGTTGACTGGACTATCCGAAAACCTACAGGATGTAAACGATGTAAGGAAGACAGCCATGATGAGCTTAAACGACTTCAGGTGGATATAGCTGCACTTCAGGAAACGCGCCTGGCGGGCTCTGGAACGGTGAGCGAGAAGGACTACACATTTTATTGGCAAGGGAAAGATCTTAATAAAGCTAGAGAACACGGAGTAGGTTTTGCGGTCAAAAAATCGCTAACTAAAATGGTTGATCCAGGCAAGAATGGATCAGAACGCCTGTTAACGCTCCGCATGCAAACTAGCACAGGTCGAATCACCCTTGTCAGTGTGTATGCTCCTACTCTGTACTCTGCCTCAGAAGCTAAAGATGAGTTCTACGAGAATCTAACAGCAATTATCAAAAGCATACCTAGGCAAGAACAGCTTGTTCTTTTTGGTGACTTTAACGCTAGAGTGGGTGCCGATAATGTTTCATGGCCTTCATGTCTGGGCAGGTTTGGTATTGGCAAGATGAATGAAAATGGACAACGGCTCTTAGAGTTGTACGTCCACCATGACCTCTGCGTGACCAACACCTACTTTCAGACAAAACCCCAGCATAAGGTGTCATGGAGACACCCACGATCCAAGCACTGGCACCAACTTGACCTGATTCTCGTCAGAAGGCCACTCCTCAGGTCTGTGCTCTCCACGCGCTCGTACCATAGTGCAGACTGTGATACAGATCACTCCTTGGTTTGCTGCAAAATCAGAGCACAACCAAGAAAACTATATCGTGTCAGACATGAAGGGAAACCACGCATTGATACCAGCAAGATGTCAGACCCTTTCATGATCGCTCAATTCACTGCGACCTTCGAGAAAGTGCTCAGTAGCCCTCAGCATGGTGATACTATTACAGAGAACTGGGAGCATCTACGGAACACCATTCAAAGTACTGTACTTGCCACCTTTGGTAAGAAAACAGCAAAGTCAAATGACTGGTTTGATGCTTAATCAGATGTGATGGCACCTGTCATTGAAGCTAAGCGCAGTGCTATGAATGAATACAAACGTTCACCGAGTGCCAGAACCCTACAGATCCTGAGGGCTACGAGAAGCAACGTTCAACAAACTGCTCGATGTTGTGCAAATGACTACTGGCTCCAGCTCAGTGAGAGCATCCAGATCGCAGCGCAAACAGGCAACATTAGACAAATGTATGACGGTATAAAGAAAGCACTTGGCCCCCATAAAAGTAAGACGGCACCGCTAAAAACCATCAGCGGAGAGAAGCTAACCGATAAGGGTAAGCAGATGGAGAGGTGGGTCGAGCACTACTCTGAGCTTTACGCTAGAGACAATACCGTTACGCCTGCAGCCCTTGATGGTGTCAACAGTCTGCCAACTATGGAGTAGCTGGATGCCGAACCAACATTGGAGGAGCTCAGCAAGGCCATTGATAGCTTGGCCTCTGGCAAAGCACCAGGCAGTGATGGGATTCCTCCTGATTTAATCAAATGCTGTAAGAGCACGCTATTACATCCCCTGCATAGGATGCTGTGCCAGTGCTGGGAAGAGACAACTATTCCTCAAGACATGCGAGATGCCAAGATTGTAACACTGTATAAAATAAAGGAGACAGAAGTGATTGCAATAACTACAGAGGCATCTCTCTTCTTAGTATTGTTGGTAAGGTTTTTGCCAAAGTCATCTTAATGCGACTACACAAGTTAGCTGAGCGCATATATCCAGAGTCACAGTGTGGATTCCGAGCTGGCAGATCAACAACAGACATGATCTTCTCTCCCGCCAGCTTCAGGAAAAATCAAGAGAGCAGAAAAGACCATTATATATCGCCTTTATAGACCTCACAAAAGCATTCGACCTGGTTAGTAGGGATGGACTCTTTAAAATCCTCCTAAAAATAGGCTGCCCTTCTAAAATGCTGGAAATGATAAAGTCATTCCATGACGGCATGAAGGGAACAGTCCAATATGCTGGAAGCACGTCACAGCCCTTTGATATACGAAGTGGCGTTAAACAAGGCTGTGTTCTGGCTCCGACCCTCTTCGGAATCTTCTTTGCCTTACTCTTGAAACATGCATTCAGAGATGCAACTGAAGGAATATGCCTTCACACTAGGTCAGATGGCCGTCTGTTTAATATTTCAAGGCTGAAGGCAAAAAGACTTCAGAGCTTGAGGAATCGCTTCACTAAAGCATACAAGCACTTTGGCCTCATCATCTAAAGAAGGATGTGGGTGCTTGCAACCATTATCACTCAAAATTGGCACGCCGCATCCTCGGCATCTCGTGGAAAGATAAAGTGACAAATGTCGAGGTGTTGTCATGTGCTGGCCTTTAAAGTATGTATACGCTTCTTAGACAGCGCAGACTTCGCTGGCTTGGCCATGTTCGCCGCATGGAAGATGGTCGCATCCCAAAAGATATCTTCTACGGACAATTAGCAGATGGCAAGAGAACAGTTGGGCGACCACAGCTGAGGTTCAAAGATGTGTGCAAGAGAGATATGAGGGGACTGGACATGGATCCAGCAACATGGGAGGATAAAGCTGCCGATCGCACTAAGTGGCGATGCTATTTACGGCGCCACCTCAGATTTGGCGAAGAGAGGCTCACACAAGAAGCAGAGGTGAGGAGAAAACGTCGAAAGGAGCACCAGGAAAATAAGCAGCTGAGGGCTGTCACCTCAGGGGCGCATTCCAATAGTCAGTTATGACTGAAGGGGCTATTACTATTATTATTATTATTATTATTATTATTATTATATATATATATATTTAATTAACATCTCGCTTACCCTCAATCACAGACATGCTTTTAATGTACACACAGTCTGCTCACTCTTCTGCAGACGGCTACGAGTTGATATAACTGCTTGAGCAGTATTTCTGTATTTTTGAAATAGGCGGCGAGTGTGTCTGTGTCATGCGTTCTCTCCCCTTTTATAATGGCCTTACCGATGTACGAGGTGGCAACTGGACCAAGATAAGTTTGCATGCATCCAAAATCGCGTAGGCAAGGCAAGATGTGCTTAGATAGTAAATCCAAAATAATTCTGGAATCCTTATTTCTGCCCCGATTTCCTCCCTCTTAGGCTTAATTTACTCATATGAATAAGCTCAATCACTATGGATATTAATTTTGTCATATGGTTTATCCGACTATTCAATGGAGCAGCCGAATCATGGAAAAACACAACAATGTTCATGTTCCACAATCTTCTATTCATAATAACTTTGGCTCTACAACACATCCAGTGAATCTATTGCTATCTGCCTAAAGCTAATGATCCTTATTATCGAATTGATTCCTTCTTTATCTAGGTATTCCATGATTAGTTGCACACTGCCTTCCGAAATATTCTTAACATCTACACTTTCGTTTCCTCCATGTCTAGCGATCTTCCGACACTATTTATACCAAGTTTGCTTTCCATTGATAAGTTACATCCACGGGATTTGTACGGTGATAATTTTTGAATGATGCCGAGAAATGAGTTAGACTTCATTACAGCCGTAATCCTAGCAATCTGAACATGAATTCAGAGTATGGGCCTAGTGTAAAGTAATACCCCAAACTGCGTGTAAGAGCCATCTTAAACAAAACAAGTTGATTTAACTATTTCTCTCAGCCAGGAGTCACTATTCCAAAGAGATTTTGGGTCGGTGGTACCAAGTGAAGGAACAAAGTGTGTGGTGTAAGTGGCCTGCTATCAACGCTAGACACCATCATCAGACGGGCCTTGAAGACGCTAGACCAGCTTCGTGATTACCCGCTGATATTTATTGAAATTGTTATAACCTCCAGACTTGACCAGTGTCGTGAGTAAACCAGTCCATAATCTGCAAAGAACCAAACATCGGCTGGAGCAAAAACCAACAAACTTACTGGCAGCTAAGTACAAACTTAAAAGCTGCCAAGGGAACTTTTAGACAATTCCTTCAATATCCATAACATCACCCTGTGATGGTTTCATTTTTTTTTTAAAGAATTATTATTCTACACTGTTAAAGATAAGTGATAATTAAATTTGTTATTTCAATATATATATATACAAATTTATAGTTGATTTATTTCTTCTGAGTGTACTGCACACATACGTCTCAGTCACCTTCAATACACCTAAAATAACGCAACTAAATTAAGATTTCACTGAATTAAATCAGTTGGGGGCTTGAACGAGCTAAATCATACAATGTATCTCTTAACAAAAGCTGTCGGGCATATAATAAGTTAACTGTGCTAAGACACATTCAGCATTGTTCTTGATTTCTGAATATCTTGTAAACACTGCTTCAAAGTATCATCATCCATCTATTTGCATCTGTGCCAAGAGTAATAAATATAAATTATTACTCTTGGCACAGATGCAAATAGATGGATGACGAGTTATGGGCAATGACTACAACCCACAAAAGCCAGATCCAAACCTCAGAAATGAGGTATCTGAGGAAGGTGGTTGAAGTAACAAGAACAGACATCGTCCGCAACCAGACGATACGTCAAGGCCTTAAATCCCACCCCCTGCAGACCCAAGTAGAACAGTCCCTACTAAGATGGTTTGGCTATGTCTGCAGAATGGGAGAAGATCGGCTACCACGACAAGCATTGGAAACAAAGAGCCAGTGATCCAGACCCCCAGGACAACTCAGAGTCCGCTGGGAGGACAACATTAGACAAACTTTGAAGGACCGAGGACTAGAATGGAACCAGGCCAGGAGGAAGACAGCCGATAGGATAGTCTGGCGCTCTCTCTTCCAAACCTCTACACCTCACGGTAGAAGGGGAACGACTAAATAAGTAAGCCAAGAGTAATCTTGTGCGAAGGTCCACTTTGAAGACCCACATTAGATACTCTAGGTTTTGACCTTTGCTGGACCATCACTGAAGAGCAAAGGGGACGCAACCCGTGATACTCTTAGATGTAGTAATGCAATATAAGAAGGCTAAGATGGAGCATACTGCATCTGTCGCTAAAGTAGCAGTAACGGAAGCTACTGAGTCTGCTAAGAAATAAGTTTGGATGACAGTAATCAATTGTCACAAAGGAGAATGTGCTGGAATTACACCCCAATTAGTGCTAATACTTGCTTACAATTTCAAAGGCAAAGGTTCAGCAAAAGGTAAAGAGCCACTGAAGTTGTTGATGTTTAATGCCATCAAGAGGTTACCACCAAATAAGTGGAACACAGATGACCTCTTTACATTATGGAAGATATTGTGTTAATCTGGAGATACTTTTGTGATCTTTGTGGTGATGGTTGGTGAAATGACTTGGGTGCTGGCAGAGATTGTGTGAGACGTGTTAGATGCTGTGGCAAATATTATGCTGAAAGATAAATGATAGCTGTACGGAAGGTAATACAATTGACGAATCATGATAGGAAGTGGTGTATTATTATTCTGGTAGTCAAGACACAGTATGTGGGGTTAAGAACATGTTACTTTAGATTTATCCATGAGGTCATGCCCCTGCCAATCACTTATAGATGGCTACCACGGAAGAGAACTGTACATGTTATAATGTATACTTACTGAATAACTGTGTTAATTTATTTTGGATCATGACATGGATTGACTACATACATTTCACAGGGTTATTGTTATAGATTTTTGGGCGGATGGATTTTTGACCCTGGATGGGACAGTGTAGTGTGGGAGCTTGAACTGTGAGTTTAGAATTGTAATTGAAGTGTAATTGAATTGTACTGATTGTTTGTGACAAGGAATACCGGCCAGTTGGTAGAGCTTGTGACTGAAGTCATACATTATTGTATTTGCATAGTCAGTATTAGTCCAAATTGTACTGATTGAAATACAGATCAGTGTAGGACTGTACACACGGTTTTGTTCATTGATTATTGTCAAACATGTTATATGTCGATGAGAAGTCACACGCCCACAACATTGTTATTGTTGTATAGGTCTTGGGAATCTTCATGTATGTTGAAGGAGATATTGCCTCATTGTGTTAATTAGTTGTGGATATCAACATTTATCCAGTCATGGCATCATTTATGGCATTTTTGTATATCTCTAATGGCTATGAGATAACGATGTGTGAATCATTTATTGAAATCGTAATGTATGAGACTAGTGTAATAGTCCTTTCTAATAGCTATTGCAATGAGGTATAGGAATTTGTTGCCCTGAGAGAATCAGGTAGCTGGAAAACTCATTCTGGATATGAGCATCATCTTAGAAATTTAGGAAGCTGTGGGACAAGAGCTATCAGTATCTGCTAGAACTTCACAGATTCTATTTTAAGGTGTAAAAATCATGAGAATGGTGCCATATCAGTTACCACTTTTCACATGCAACAGTAGAAGATCTTATTTCAGATCACTGGAAAAATAAAGACGGAGATGGCTAGATATCGTTTTAAAAATACTTACATAACATTGGCTATCAGCAACCGCTAAAACATGCATTGGCTAAAGAAGGTAAAGGTGAGCTCCCAACTATTTTTACCGTAAAAATCAAATACGTAATAACTTCTTCTTCGCTCACGGTCAGATGTCAAATTGAATATGTTCAAAGAAAGCAGCATGGTCATCTTCGGGTTGTTGGTAACTCCGTAGAGTTTATTTCGGGAATGCTAATGGCGATGGCCATATATAATTTGTCTGTTTCTCATATGCTAGGCACCTTTGAAAAAAATGTTTAGCAGTCAGTTTATCATTGCCACAGATACATTTATCAGTAGTTCCCATCTTTAGGTTGTTGAATAGATGGTGTTCCAGTCTGTTGTAGCCTGTGCGAAGACTGAAGATTACCATTTGTTCACTTCTGCTGAGCTGGTAATATTCATATTTTCTTTTCTCTGGTGCTATGCTTCTCACTTGCTCCTGTATCTGGTCTTGTTAAAACACTTGGCCTTTTCATAAGTTATGCTTGTGTCAAGTTGAGGTAGCGTTCCACCTTTCTTTGCCAATTTGTCAGCCTCTTTATTTCCAATGATGTTTCAGTGAGATCTGATCTACTGTATCACAACTCTTTTGAATTGCTGACATGGTGTGTGGATATCTACTATAAGGTCATCCAGGGCGGCATTAGTTTGACTCTGCAGCGTTGCAATTACCGATAGCGCACCTGTGAAGAAAGGTCGATCTGAGCATTTTCTGTCATTAGGACTTCATGGCTTGTACCATGCATTAGCTGTTTGAAAGTGTGACAAAATAATCTGGAGCGTCACATTTACCTGTGCCCTCTTGCAATTCATCCTGTGCTCTTCACTTTTTTCCCACTTCTGACAGTATTTGGTATTTTTGATTCATTACTTACACTCCCTTCCCTCAATTCTTGTCATGTTGGGACTTCAGCGACCATCTTTGCTTATTAGGGTAATCAATGACTTTCTTTTGAACCCATATTGACACTTTGGATCTGTAGGCAGAAATGTGGTTTACTAAAGCATAAAACATTTCCGATCATACAGTGCATTCTTCTTCTTTGAATCATAACCACCAACCGTCAAAGCAGACAGTGGCCATCACGCCTAGTGGCGTCTTGTAGGGCAGCAACCAATGGATTCCACTTTGCTAGGTCGGCGGCCATCCTTCGTGCAGTGCCCCAACTCTGGTTTATTCTTTGCTTCTTGGCTTCCACAGTTCTCCGCCAAGTTGTTTTTGGTCGGCCTCTCTTTCGCTTTCCCTCGGGGGTCCATAGCATAGCTGTTCTTGTGATGGTATCAGGGTCCCTTCAATATATGTCCGAACTCAGGCAGAGTTCCACAGACTGGAGGGAAGCAATCATGATACCACTCCTAAAACCAGGAAAAGACAGTCCCACGGCCTCCAGCTACAGACCAATCATGATTACAAGCTGTATCTGCAAAACAATGGAACGTATCATCAACCTCAGGCTACAGTGGTACCTTGAAAATGAAAACCTTGTTGTGTCACAGCCTGCAGGCTTTAGGCAGTGTTACTCTACCGAAGATCAGGCAACTTATCATTCCCAAGAGATTGAGGATGCGTTCCAAGATAAGAAACTAGTACTAGCAGCATGGATAGATCTAAGGAAAGCATTTGACAAGGTTTGGAAAGAAGGGCTTCTGAAGAAACCGAGAAATTGTAGAGTGAATGGTAGGATGTACAAATGGGTGAAAGCATACTTGTATAACAGAAGAGCCTCAGTACAACTAGATGGCCTCAAGAGTAAGAAAATTCTACTGCGTCATGGCGTCCCTCAGGGAGGGGTCCTATCCCCCACACTTTTCCTAGTCTTCATCAACGACCTGGTTGCTGAACTACTACATGGAATGAAAGTGGCAATGTACGCTGATGACTTGGTAATATGGTGCACAGATGAGGCATGCAACAGTGTTCACCAAACTGCTACAAAGAGCTATAGATGCCTTAACCTCATGGGCAAACAGATGGTCTGTTAGCATCAACACAGACAAGTGCAGCTCTACACTCTTCACCTTCTCTCCCAAACAAAAAGCTGGTGTCATAAAGATCAATGAAGAGCTCCCAAGAGAAGATAAACAACCCACCTATCTCGGAGTTAGATTCGATGATAGGCTGACATGGAAGCAGCACATCAACAAGGCAGCAACAAAGGCCAGGAGGATGTTAGCCATCCTGAGAAAACTAAGTGGAACCACATGGGGAGCCACAGGAAAAATTCTTAGTAAAGTGTACAAGCAGGGCATACGACCACATCTGGAATATGGGTCACAGCTGCGTGGTGTCCAGCATTAAACACCACATTACAAGAGCTAGATAAGGTGCACAATCAGGCACTTAGGGTCATCACGGGGGCAATTAAATCAACACCTATAGTGGAGATGGAGAAAATGGGGAGGAAATAAGCACTGAGAGAACGCAGAGACACGAAATTGCTAACACAGGCAGAAAAGTTCCTCTGTATGCCGAGACATCCAATGAAGGACAGATTCCAAAACCTAGCAATGGGGCGATTGAAAAGAAGCAGCTTTATCCACAAGGCCAAATGATTTCGTAGACAAACCTCAGACCTGCATGAAGTTAACAGCCCCCTAAAGTCTGTGCCAGAACAAACCCCTTGGAGAGAGGAGCCTGGACTACCAGTACACATCCAGACAAAAGTGAAAGGAATATTCGACAGGGATGAACAGAACAGCGTGCAACGTAGGACAGGTACTCTCAGTTTCCTAGATTATGAATACCCACACGGATGAGTCAACACAGAGTGCAGTAAAGAATGGAGGAGCAGGAGTGTACATAGAATACCCAAACAACACTAGGGATACGGTCAGAGGACCAACGGGGAAATTATGTAACAACTATGATGCAGAAGTCCAGGCAATCAAGGTGGCAACTGAGAAACTGTTGAACACTAATCCCGGTCGACAGCCTATAGTATTCCTGACAGATGCAAGATCAGAGCTCCAAGCACTTCAGTCCAGAAAATCTCCAGGTATACAAGCCCTACTTTCTGAACTGTGCAACCAGCGCAGGGTCGCCATGCAGTGGGTACCATTTCATTGTGGAATACCAGGAAACGAGACAGCGGACCGACTGGCTAAAGAAGGTGCTGCAGACGAGCAACTGGATGTACCAGTTAAGTACCATCAGAAGAAAAAGATGATCAAATCAATCAGAAAGCCACCAACACCAACACAGAATGACTATCAAGCTATGAACAGATAGAACAAATTGTCATTCTGCGCATAAGAACAGGACACAACCGATTCCGCTGCCACATGTATACAAATTCAAGATTGGCAATTCAGCAATGTGTACATGTGGACAGGCACCCCAGACTGCGGAGCACGTACTTCAAGATTGCCCCGAATTTGATATATTGAGGCAAACCCACTGGCCCAGAGAAACAACATTGGAAGCAAAACTATACGGACCACTGTATGAACTACACAAGACTGTGAAGTTTATAAAAGAAACAATATTGAAGATATAGAAAATATATTTCAAGCCAACGAAAGAAGAAGAAGACGATTTCCTTCTTGTTACTCCGAATAAGTAGTTCTTTGTTGCTGATGGTGTTTGGCCAAAAGATTCGGAGAATATTCCTTTGGCAGATTGTGTGGAAGGAGGACAGTTTCGACATTTCCTTCTCTGTTACTCTCCACCATTCCTCACCATAAAGAAGCACAGAAAATACACAGCTCTCATACAGTCTTAATTTGGTGTTTGTGCTGTACAGGGAAGACTTCCAGATGTTGTTGAGACTAGCAAAGGCTGTTCTCGCTTTATTCATTCTGTTGTTAATGTCCTTGCTAGTTCCGCCGTCAGGTTTTACTATGCTTCCTAGGTAAGTAAATGTGTCTGTCTGTTCTAACTTCTGGTTCCTTATTGTTATTGGCTCAGGATTGCCCACATTTAGTGGCATGACCACTGTCTTCTTCAGATTGGTGTTCAGGCCAACCTGCTGGCCATACTTATTCAGTTTATCGGTTTTTTCTTGGATGTGTTGATGTGAAAGCGCGAGTAGTGCAATGTCATCTGCACATTCCAGGTCTTCCGGTGTAGAAAACGTTGTCTATCTAATTCCTCTTGGACTGCCCTCTGTTGTCTGGCGCATCACCCAATCTATGGCTGTCAAATATAATGTTGATAAGGGGCATCCCAGTCATACTCATGTTTTCACTTCGAAAGTTACATTACTCAATCCAACACTGCATGTAAAGTTAGAATAGAGGCTTTTTATGATGGAAACAATGCAGCTGGGAATTCCATAAGCCCTCAGTATTTTCCATAGGCTGTCCTTGTGTATGCTGTCAAACGCTTTTTCAAAATCAACAAAGTTAATGTATAGCTGTCTCTGCCATTCCGAGCACTGCTCTATAATGTTCCTGAGGGTGATGTGTCATCTGCACATCATCTGTTCTTTCTTAAAACCACTTGTTTTTTCCTCAGTTTATGGTGTACTGCTTTAGAAATTCTCTGGATGATTATCCTGCCTAGTATTTTGCTCGGAAATGAGAGGAGAGTAATTCCTCTCCAGTTGTTGGAGTCTGCAAGGTCGCCCTTCTTGGGCAATTTGACAATTATTTCTTTACTCCACTCTGTTGGTGTTGTCTCAGTTTCCCAGACTTGTGCAAATAGGTGGTTCCAATAGGTATAGCTGCTCGTTAGGGTCGTTGAATGATTTAGCATTTGATAGTCGTGACCGGGCGCTTTACCAATTGTTAACCATTGATTGTTGTGATG
>JAMPIV010005740.1:0-129110 GCA_024509875.1 Oreohelix idahoensis | reverse complement strand
CCAACATAAGGCCACGCAAAAATGAAAGGTTGGATTTAGATTGAAATGATAATGGTGCGCCAGAAAAAATGCCAGGTACGTACTCCGTTATAAGATTGACGACCACTTGCCACCCCTAATCCGACACCATGGTATTACAGTGCTAGTTGTAGGTGCTTCTCTGAATTTAGAATGTTGCTGTTTAGTGTGCCAGTAGAAATTCACAGGGTACACCACAGGCAACATGACGTTTATAGACATAGAAAATGTAACTTCGCTTTAGGTTTATACCATTATTGCACTCCAACAAACAGTCCATGATATTTATGTCTCACACCAGTATAGTATAACGAATGCAGCATTCAAAATCATATTTAACAGATGTCATGTAGGAAATTCAATACTCAATAGTTGTATTGTAAACAGAATCAAAAAGTTTCTGGTTCGTGAAGCTGTATAAAATAATATATATTAACTTCTGCAACAGTGTCAGCTGCAGATCTTCAATGTTCATAGACAAAACAATAAATGCTTCCCTACTGAAGCTAGCCGATCCGATGTAAACAATAAGTCCGATTACAGTCTGCCTGAATAGCATACCGGGCATACAGGTCAATCCGAGCTTTATAACGTTTCTAAGTCTATCCATCAACTAGGTTTGGACGTGAATCGTCTGATACAACTAATCCTGGAACACAGACAATATACTTGTTTGGTCTAGAGCGAACCCATATATATAACTAGTTCAGGTATAAAGATAACGGTGGCGAAAACGTAGTCAAAGTACCCTCCCATTTTGAAATCACATACAGCGAGCAAGGAGCGACAAAATGACGAACTTTCTAGCTGAAATAGCAAAAAGTTCGATAACAAGAGGAATTACCCTTTCTTCGGAAATCAACCACGAACATATGCCTCCAGGCAGGCTTGAATAATACTGGGAAATAGTCTAGTGAGCTAACTAACTCCCAAAGACAATGTATTTCCCCCAGAAAATCACAAGAACGCAGGTTTGCGTCCGCTCGCTACTCAGACCATTTCTAAACTCCCCCATGGCGGAACAACCGAACGAACTCCCCATTTTGACATGCGCGCACTCATCTACGTGAGTATCAATTCACACAAAGCAATTCTAAGAACATTCGAGATAAAAGTCCAGGTGACATCAACCATACAATACCATCAAAATCCACTACAATGCTTTCGAATCACTTGGTCTGGGAAATGTTAGTATTCCTCTTATGACGGTGATTTGATTCCTTAGGTCTCCAGTATTTGTATTTTAAAAAATCCGGGTTTACTTTTAAGTTTCAAAGATGCCCAAATACTCTGTTCTCGTCCTTTACGTTTCCAGTATTTGTATTTAAAAAGTGCAGGTCTACTTTTAATTTTCAAAGTTTCTCAAGTACTTCAACCTGTCACTTATAATTTTGGAATCCTTTGTCCTTTGAATTGCTAGCTTGACGTGGCAATGCAGTCTGATTTGTGACTCCGATTTCGCTAGATTATATTTCCATTTCTCAGGTCAAGTTCCATATTGTAGTTTCAGACCAACTTACCAATGAAAGTTAAAGTCTATTCCGGCTTTCAAATAAAACCTTGTTAAGCTCTTTAGAACTATTTGGGTCGGGGTGTTAAATCATAATATCCACCGCGTGTTTTAAAATATCACATTTTAAAATTCTGACGCGGGATCTCTTTCCAATGAGGCAGTAATACTTCAGATTGTATCTTTATGCAAACTCACAAACTAATCTGTGAACTTATTTCCTGTATAGATGCTTTCCCATTATTTTGTCGTCCCAGACAGATTATCTGAAATGTTGATACAAAGATGGTCTAGCGGAAACGATTATGTAATTATCACCTGTGTCTTCGCACACCCCAGACGGCTTTCTCAGACAGACAGAATGCAGGTGGTCACTTGCCTGTTTGTCGCTGGCCTCGAAAATTAATTACGTCACTGTCGCTATTCTTCTTCACGTTACTATCTGCATCAAAAGTGTCTAGACAACGTAGGTGATAAACGTATTATCTGCTGACCTGTCTAATTAACTTGTTTTTAATTACGATTTCCCTGGCGAAACGTAAACAAGTCTGGGAGCAGCTAGGCAAAATGAAAGTGCATAACATACGCAAAATAATAGGACGATCGGTGATGAAAATGAAGAAAGGAGTGATACAGCCGGAGAGGATGAAAGTTATAAAAGTGCACAACTGATTTGTCTCAAAAATACAGGATGTTTCGGGTCTGCTCTTTGTTGGCCACAGTCACAATCAAGAGACAACAGATGAGAAATGTGGATATTGTAAGAGAACAAAATAATTGAGACTGCAAACAAATGGGAAAAGATAGATGACCAAAAAATAAATAAATAAATAAAATGAGCGACACAGAAAACCCGTGTTCTTTCTTCCTTTTCGTGTTTATGTGAATTCATTATTATTACCTCGTGTTTGTAGATCCATTTTTCACCACTTTGGGAGCACGGGGCAACAACAACACGGACAAGATTTTACAATGTTACAGAGACAAAGTTGAACTATACAGGGATACCCATAATCTATGAATAAACTCCAGAACACAAGATCTAAAATTAATGAATGAGGCCTAGTTCAACAGTGGTGCAGATTCGTCATCAAGCCTGAATAGTTAATGATTATGACGTATACCTATTGCTTCCATCATCATTAGCATGTTCATAGAACCAGCACTATAGCTTGTCACCTTTCAGTAAGCCGGCACTAAAAATGCAAAGGTACTTGCTGCAGTGGATTATGTGACAATTTGTTTTACATGACTGGGTTGCCAGCATCATGCACAGCATCATATTAGCCGCCTTTACGACACGCTTGAAAGAAACCCGATTATTTCTTTATCTGTACAGAGATCCCGGGAACTGCACGGGGCAGAGTATCATTATTGCTTCATTATTACTGCTAATTATTCGTCGCTCTTTGTCTTATTATTATTTTTTACTTCTTTCCGAGCCTCTTCTTTCTCACTTCCCTCTAACCTTTATCATTCTCTCTATCATTCTCACTTTCTCTCTTTTTTTCTTATTCTCTCTCTCTCTCTCTCTCTCTCTCTCTCTCTCTCTCTCTCTCTCTCTTTCTCTCTTCTTTCATGTTCTGTTTTTCATCTTCTTGCTCGTTCTCTACACCGCATCTACACGTCAACCATCAGTATAATTTCTGATGTCGCACTTTGAACACTTTAGACCATTTTCCAAATTTATGTGCAATCAAAGATATTCGTTGAGGGTTCTGGGACGGCGATCAATACTGTTGACATTAAGATGCAAAAACGACAACACATCATGCTTTTGACAATCCTCTTATTTCCCGCCACGATTTAAAAAAAAAAAAATTAAGCCAGACCAATCTGATTTTAAAGTGTCGGCGTCGGCTGCCCCCCCCCCCTTTTTGTCCCACATTATACGTTCTTGAATGGGCATCGCTTTTCAAAGACAAGACATGTACCATCAGCGTTAAGCGTCCTTTATGATATGGTCCTTCACGTGTGTTAATTTACATCCAGTGAATACGCCAGTGAGTTGAGTGATGGCTTACCCGATAGTAATTGGTATAAGCCGATACGGACATTAAGCTCCTGGGATTTGACTGGTTATTCAAAATACGCGCATCACATCCACGGTGTCATTTTCCGTTGGCCACAACGACTTCTCCTGTTTTGGTTTTCTATACGTCGTAAAAAAAACTTACTAGCGTTGTGTGTTTCATTGGACAAATAGAGAATCTTTCATATCTATCTAAACTAAATTGTTTTTTATTTAATAACTGAATAGATTATAAAGCAACATACGTTGACAAATTGCTGCCGGCGTAAAAGGATTGTAGAAGTATGACAAGATCATTAATGTGGAACTTACTTACTTTCTTACTTAGACGATCCTCTTCTACCCGGGTTGTAGAGTTTTGCCAGACAGAATGTCATACTGTCCTATCGGAGGTCTTCTTCCTGGCTTGGTTCCAAAAAAAGGTAAAGGATCCCGTTACACGCCCTATTGAGGCATATTGGGAATATGGTGTTAGGCCCATATTTTCTCGACCGTTGGCACACTAGGGGTGATGTGGCCAGCATCACGCCGGCCGCCTTAACCTTCCCAGAGTTGCTCTGGTACCCATTTACTAATGTTGTCCACCCAACAACCTCTGGGTCGTTCTGTACGTCTGAATCCTTGGCATTTGGTTAACGATATCTGTCGTGGCAGCCGATCTTCTTCCATTCTGCGTACATGGCCAAACCATCATAGTTGAGGCTGTTCTAGGTGGGTCTGCAGGGGCTGGGTTTTGATGTCTTGCCGTATCGTCTGGTTGTGGACAATGTTTCTTCTTGTTACTTCAGCCACCTTCCTCAAGGACCTCGCTTCTGAGATTTAGAGCTGGCTTTTTTGGGTTGTAGTCATCGCCCATGACTCATATCCATATGCCAAGACAGGGACACAAATAAAACGGCATACAGCCCGCCACGCCTTCCCGCCAACGTCTCCCCTGCTGGGGAATCCTTGATTTACCGCCTGAAAATGTCTCACAGCCACCGCTACCCGACAAACAACCCCCCACTCCCGCCGCCTCCCTTCAAGTCTATGATAGCTCCAAGGCAGAATCTGCTCTCCCAGCACAACACGACGAATTGAAGATGTGCCTCTGACCCAACATTCAGGGCAATATAGTCGGCGAATGCTAGCTCTAAAATACAGACCCGTCTCATCCTCCAGTACCCGACTAAATACATTTTGGTGCTTTCCTTACATGCTTTCCATGAGGTGTATCAAAAGATAAGGTGACAGAATATCACCTCGTCTTACACTAGTAGTGGCCTGAACTCTTCCGAATTAGGTTTGCCGTCCTCACATAATTTCTGCAAGTCTTGTAGAAGCTCTGTATAGCTTTGGCCGAAGGTGATGGAATGCTTTTCCCTGTCAAGCAGTCCCAAAGTTTGCGCCAGGGTACCTTGTAAAATGCAGTCTTCAGATCCAATAAACAAAGATGCATCTATCCTTTATACGCAGTGCCCTTTTCACTCACCTGCTTTAGTATGAAGACCAAGTCCTATGTACTTTGGTTTGCTCGGAAGCCACACTGGACGTCATTCATTTCTGGTTCAGCAAGGTGTCTGAGTCTCTGCTCCAATATTTTAGAGTCTTACCACGGACACTAAGCAGTGACGTGCCCCCATGATCTCCACACCGTCGGCCGTCACCCCCTTTGAAAATGGGTGCCATTAGGTCATCTATCAATTGTCCGGTATGGCCCCTGTCGCGAAATACGTTCGTTTTCTTTTTATCTGGTCTTCACCCCCTCTCCGGCATTATTATTTTGCTATTCCTTTTGTTTGCTAATTCTTCCAGTATTCTTTATTTTCGCTTTGGCCGTTCAATGTTTTCTTATCACATCTAGTCACATCTCTCACCCACCCCCCTCTCTGGTTATTTTCTCCTTTGTTATCGGAAACGCTTAGCAAATGAGCGAACTTGACACGTCGACTTTTCGCTTATCGCCAATGTGGCGTAGGCTTTTGCACGCCACATGATAGTGGGAATGATGATGTTTGGAGTGCCTATAAGTGTGGCACTAGTTTATGTCACTTTGCGTAGTTCGCATGTGACGTGTTAATGTTTGACCGAGTAACGTGAGCTTTTGTGGACAGCCTTTCAGACTGATGAGCTGTGTTTACATGCGTTCCCAGTGGAACTTATTTGAGATAGTGTCAATGACTGGAGTGGCCATCGCTAGTGTGCTAAAAGCATTGTATCATTTGAAGTCTTGGAAAATGTGGATTGAAAATATCGTATTAATGATACAATAATGTTCGTATGAATAAATGTGGCTGTATTTACTGAGGCGTTCGACTCAATGTACTTACAGTTGGTTCGTTTGAAACCATTTTACAAGTTATTGTTCAAGCTCAATAGGCTCGGAATTCTCTAGACAAATGACTCATACTTACAGAAACCAGAACATGTTCAATTCAAACTCGCCACAGCCAGCTCCAGACGGAGTTTACACTGAGCGGCATTACTATTGTTACCCAGACTTTTTGTCTGGACAGATTTAAGAAACTATGTTGTCGCATGATAAGGTGCTAGTTTGCAAACATGATGTGTCCAAATACACGGTCAATCTCACTAGAATGTAGGAGGATGACAATCCTATTAAAGATTAAGACATGGAAAAATGATGTAACATATATGGTCCTTCAGGAGCTGAAGACACTGGACAGAAAGACATGGCATAATTTTGTTAAAGGTCTATACTCCTTCAGGAGATGAAAGGTACTGAGAGAGATAAAATAACTTACATCATTAAATCAATGACACCTGTAGTTCCCCCAGGGATTACTACTCCCTCTAATACAGGGTTTCTCAACCGGGGTTCCACGAAACCCTAAGGTTCCGCGAGAGGTCGTTAGGGTTTTTTAACTTTGCACACAGGGCGATGCTAGCACTCGCAGTGGTGGGCAGTGACCGAGCAGCTCCGTATAGCAGTGCGCAATAAGACCGTGTTCACACTTGAACATACCATATCTCATTAGCATCTTGTAGAGTACTACTGACTTGCATTAGATCTGATATCCTTTGTGGGGAGGGGAAACCACACTATAAGAATTGAATAATAAATTTGGAAAAATAAGCAGACCCACAGGGAAAATCATTCTTCTCTCAAATGAGCACTGTCAATTTTTATTGAATTATTGTGTTTACAACTTACTGATCACGCTAAGGTAGCATGAGCGGTAGATATAATACATTTTATTCAGGGGTTCCCTGAGAGCTGGGTATTATTTCAAGTGTTTCCCCACAAAAACTAAAAGAAGGAGAAACCATAGTCAACCTGGTCATAGTGTATGGGTCAAATGAGGATGAGAGAGCAGAGGTCAAGGAGGAATTCTTCGAGCTGCTTCAAAGGACAGTGGATGACTGCCTAGATGAAATTATCATGCTCGGAGATTTCAATGCCAGAGCTACATGGGGAGGAGTTATCGGAAGATATGGAGAAGATACTCTTAAAGACAATGGAAAGCGACTCCTTAGATTCTGCAATGAGCAGAATCTGATATTTACAAACACAAAGTTCCCCCATAAACGAATACATGCATACACTAGATGTGAACCAACAAAGAATGAGAAGTTAGTGATCGACTATGCCATTGTTAGGAGGAGCTCATTCAAATATGTCCTGGATGCTAGAGTTTGGAGGGGGCCATAGATTGGAAATGATCACTATCTGCTTGCAATCAAAAGAACAACTGAAAGAGTAGCTCAGCCTAGGAACTGCCCAACATCACGCAAGAAACTAAGTAAACCAACGAGAGAAATGAGCATTAAGACCTACAAGCTGAGAGAGCCAGAAATTAAGACCAGATATCAGGGGCTTATTGCTGCAGCGGTGATCAACACAGAAGAACGACCTGATGACTTGGAAACCTTCTGGCTTAAATTCAAGGATATCATAAAGACTGCTGCTGCAGAAGCATGTGGTAAAGTCCGACTTGGGAACAAGACAAAGAGGACACCTTGGTGGACAGAGGAAGTCAAAGAGAAAATAAGAGAGAAGAAAATAGCATGGAAAAAATACTTAGGAGCTAAAAACACAACAGGACAAATGGAGAAATATAGAGAATATGTGACACTCAGAAGCAAAGAACAAGGTGCTAGAGGCAAAACAGAAGTCCTGGGAAGAATTTGGAGAAAAGCTAGAAAACGATGCATATGACGTATAATGGAAATATGGCCTACAGTATCTGACAGTCTTTCGTGACCTCGTTGGCGTTCTATTATTCGCTAGCAAAGCCATGCATTGACAGCCTGCGTTTACTCATTTTCAATCCACGCCTCTTTTCCTTGAGACGTAAACAAACGAAGCTGTTTATCAACTTCCGCGACCTGCCAGTCATATCAGGGAGCGAATCTGGTTTGTTTACCTGAGTTTCTCATGCAAGCTGATCTGCCAATCATCGGATATCAGACAGACCGCGCGTGAATAACACCGGACCTTTTGAAGTGAGACGCTCAGGCAGAAATATTTTCCCGACTTCCCTTTGATGTTCGTACACTCAAAGGGAAAAAATTCTCCGAATCTTTTTGCCGAATATCATCACCAACCAAGATCTGCTTACTCGGAGCAAACAAGAGGACATGCACACCATCATAGCTGGCAGACGCTGGACCTGGGCTGGCCATGTCCTCAGAAGAGACCCCGATGCCATCACAAGAACAGCTATGCTATGGACCCCTGAAGGAAAACGAAAGAGAGGCCGACCAAAAACAACTTGGCAGAGGACTGTGGAGGCTATGATGCAAATAATGAACCAGAGTTGGGGCTCTGTACGAAGGATGGCCGCCGACCGAGCAAAGTGGAATCAATTTGTTGTTGCCTTACAAGACGCCACCAGGCGTAATGGCCACTGACTGCTTTGACGGTCGGCGGCTAAGGATCAAAGAAGAAGAAGAAGACACTCAGGGGGAGTTAACTCTGTGATCTCCTGAAGCGGGCTAAATCTCCGAGTAACCCGTTACACGGTTTTAAGTCTCTGTTGTCGAGTAGCAGCGCCGACAGAGCGACCGTGAAAACCTTTCATCTTGGGAACTTAGGTTTCTGATTTCTCTGCAATGCACACAAGTGTGAAAATTAACATCCTCTAGAGATCATAATACCATGATGATATATAAACTGTGTCTTCATAAACCAGATATCCGTTGTCGCTCAGAATTTTTCGGATAGTCTAAACACGTAGTCAAGAACCATTGTGGAAGACGTATTAATAGCATTTCGTGGGAATTTCATTCGGATTTTTTGGTAATAGAAATGTGTGCTTAAGCGTTAAAGTGTGAAAGCTTTTACCATTATAATTTACTGTGATTTTCAAGCATTAAGACCAGTGAAATAATAACGCGTAGATATTTGTTATCAGTTGTTCAGTTTAATGTTAATGTTACCATCTGCTTCCTCGCACAAGAAGAGACGTTTAGTTTACTAATTAATATGCTAGGCGCGACTGCTAGGGACAAAAGAATTCACGTTTATTTCATTTTTTTTAATCATAACTGACTATTATTTAATATCATACGACTAAACAAACAGACGCCGACAATCTAATATGTATTAACGACAGGCGATATTTGTTAAGTGCGCGTATGGATAATTAAATAATAATTGACTTTGTGAGCTGATCGTTAACGCGCGCAGAGGGGCGGGAAGGGTGCATACCTTCGTCCGACCTGAAAGTGCAGCGCGGGCAAAAAGATGACCGTATAGTTGTAAATAAAGTCACCGTGTGCCTTTTAACTTTAATCAGGACTGACGGAGTGGGACAGAGATCGTCTTGTCCCCGTCCGTGTATACATAGAATAGTAGAATTTTTTTCATAAATGTCTTGTTTATTTCTCGCAGACCTGATTAAGATCTGCCAGGGGTCTGTTTTGGTCATTTTCTTCATTTACTGAATGGCTAGTGTTATCTTTTCTTGGCTTGTGTGTCACCAAGTTCATTTGTGAGCAGGATTGGCCAAAGAGACCCAAAAAAAAACCATTTAATTAGTAAATTTTACTGGACTCATCGATACCCAGATATTTTTTCCAATTTATCAGCCCACGGGGGTTGTATATGAAATAATACAACTATCTGACTTTTGACAGTCGTATAAGGGGATTTATCCAGAAAGTTATGCTGTTTAAAAATCGGCACTCACCACAGAGCCAGCCGATAGATTTACCATCAATTAACAATTGTAACAGTTTTTAGCAACTAGCCGTTTTCCAAATACTGGAAGTATTTTCCACTTTTTGCTGTGAACACCAGATCTCGGTTTCTACACTAGCTATTCGAGGTGACATTTGTTGATCCAGGAATACACCACCAAATTTGGCACCCCCTCATAAAATCTTATTTGTTATAGAGGATGGACTGAGGCCAACTTGGATAATACCCCTGACATTTTTTATATTCAGTAACCATTGTAATTCCAACGGGATATCACCTATAATAGGGTAAGCGTGATGGGTGGCCACTGTATGACAGAGAGAGTATGACAGAGCGAGTATGACAGAGGGAGTGAATATTTTTTCTTTGTTACAAATATTGCACCAACTTTATTTGGCTTAAAATTGTTTACTTTACGGGGTAGCATTTAGTAGGAACTTTGTTTTCTTTACTGTCTATTCTGTAACAGAGTGCTAACCTTTGACATTTGGGGTTATTAACTTGTTGGGGTCTTTTTCTCAATAAGGGGAGGGCACATGTATTCTGATACTTTCTTATGTATATAATTCTGATTTTATTTGATCTTTCTTTATATATTCGATGTTGTAAAGTTGGCACTCCTCCCAATACTGGTCCCAAATGAATCCATACGATTTGTGTTAGAAAATATCCCTTACAGGGCCTTATTTGGTAATGCCGGTTCAGGGCGACATGAAATGGAGAAAAAAAATATCTAAAAATGCCGGTTTAGGGGCGACCTAAAAACATCATCAGCAAATGCCAGCTCTGAAATACAGACCTGTCTCATCTTCCAGTACCCCACTGAATACTTACTTGTTCTCTCCTTACATGCCTTGATGACATCGTCCATGAGGAGTATGAAAAGATAAGGTGACAGGATATCACCTTGTCTTACGCCAGTGGTGGTCCTGAACTCTTCTGCCTTATAGTTTGCTGTCCTTTATAAATTTGAGACGGCATTGTTTTTCATTCCTCGTGTTCTTTATAGTCTTACAGAACAATTTCTGGTTTTCTTGCGCATCTTTTTCTAGCTTTTCTCCAATTTCTTCCCAATACTTTAGTTTTGCAGCTAGCACCATGCTTTTTGCTTCTCTATTTGTCCTGCTGTTTCTTTTAGTTCGTAAGCATTGTTTCCATGCAATTTTCTTCTCTCTTATTTTCTCTTTGACTTCCTCTGTCCACAAAAGTGTTTTCTGTCTCTTCAAACACAAAGTTCTCCCATAAGCGCATACATGAAGATACACTAGATGTGAACCAACAAAGAATGAGAAGTCAGTGATCGACTATGCCATAGTCATGCGGAGCTTATTCAAATATGTCCAGGATGCTAGAGTATGGAGGGGGCCAGAGATTGAAAGTGATCACTTCCTGATTACAATCAAAAGAACAACTGAAAGTTGCACAGCCTAGGAACTGCCCAACTATGCCAAAGTTGATGCGGAAGTCGTTATTCCAATATGTCCAGATCACGCAAGAAACAATGTAAACGACAGGGAGAAATGAGTATTAAGACCTAAAAGCTGAGAGAGCCAGAAACTAAGACCAGATATCAGGGTCTTATTGCTACATCGGTGAGAAACACTGAAGAACAACCTCACGAATTGGAAACCCAATGGCTTAAATTCCAGGACATCATAAAGACAGAAGCTGCAGAAGCATGTGGTGAAATCCGACTTGGGAACAAGAGCAAGAGGACACCTTGGTGCACAGTGGAAGTCGAAGAGAAAATAAGAGAGAAGAAAATGGCATGGGAACAATACTTAGGAGCTAAAACACAGCAGGACAAATAGAGAAATATAGAGAATATGTGACACACAGAACAGAAGCAAAAAAATAACGTGCTAGCTGCAAAACTAAAGTATTGAGAAGAAATTGGAGAAAAGCTAGAAAAAGATGCACAAGAAAACCAGAAATTGTTCTGTAAGACTATAAAGAACACGAGGAAGGAAAAACAATGCCGTCTCAAATTTATAAAGGACAGCAAACTATAAGGCAGAAGAGTTCAGGACCACCACTGGCGTAAGACAAGGTGATATCCTGTCACATTAGTCTTTTCATACTCCTCATGGACGATGTCATCAAGGCATGTAAGGAGAGAACAAGAAAGTATTCAGTGAGGTACTGGAAGATGAGACAGATCTGTATTTCAGAGCTGGCATTTGCTGATGATGTTGTCCTGATTGCTAAATAAGAGGCACATCTCCAATCGAAGACGCAGCAATAGAGACCGCAGTCAGCGACTCATAGCTTGACTGCCTGCGTCAGGACCAGCGAACCAGAGCTGGTCAAGACCGTGCTCCACCTCCACGTGGTGGTCCTGGAAACAGCCTGCAGCAATGCAGTCTGGCTGAGCGAGCACGGATCGCAATGGGAAGGCAAACCCGGTCCTAAAAAATGCCGTGCAGAAGTCGGATGTGTCGACCGAAAGGTGCAGATATCACAGCTACGTTGTAAACAGACACAACGCAACCACCGTCCTTTTCAGGGCGAACGAAGAAGAAGAAGAAATCTCCAATCCAACCTGCAAGTCTGGAAGGAAGAGCTGGAGAAGAGAGGATGGTCATAAGCAGCTGTAAAACAAAATCCACGGTGATATCACAAGAAGACAGAGTACATCAGATTAAGCTGTGAGAACAGATCATGGAGCAGGTCGACCACTTTAAATACCTCGGAGCTATTATAGACCGAAGGGGAGGCATCAGAGACTAGTTGGCCACTCGAAAAGCAGCAGCTGGGAGACTTTTTTTTAGGCCATAAATCTAGGATTCCTCACCAAGAGAGAGTTTGGTAAGAAAACAAAGATGGCTGTACACCGCTCCACATATGTCCCAGTGTTGACATATGGATGCGAGTCATGGGCAATGACTACAACCCACAAAAGCCAGATCCAGACCTCAGAAATGAGGTATATATGAGGAAGGTGGTTCAAGTAACAAGAGGAGACATGATGCGCAACCAGACGATACATCAAGGCCTAAAATCCCACCCCTGCAGACCCAAGTAGAACAGTACCAGCTAAGATGGTTTGGCCATGTCTGCAGAATGGGAGAAGATTGGCTACCACGACAAGCATGGGAAACAAAGAAAAGTAAAAAGATTCACAGTATCGACACTATTCAGTCTACCCAGCTGTAAATGGGTACCTGACTTCTCACTTGAGTTAGGGAAGTAAAAGGCAGCGAGGAAAAGTACTGGTCACCCCCACCTCTCTATGCATGACCTAGTATAGTGAGGTCTCTAACACTTCACTCCCCTACGGTAGTATCTGCTATGGGTTACTTTCACAATTGCCTCCAGCTGGCCGAAAATAAATTCAATCTGTCTGCTCAACTATAACTCTATCAATACATTGATCAGATTGGCAATTTCTGTGTTTCAAGAGTAGTTTCCCATTCATTTCTACTCGTATATTTTTATATTTTTTTATATGTCAAAATGAGGCCCTGTAAGGGATATTTTCTAACACAAATCGCATGGATTCATTTGGGACCGGTATTCGGAGGAGTGCTGTAAAGTTTAATGATAATAAACAACAAAAGAAACTTAACTTTGTGTGTAGGTCAGACCCATACCCAATTAACCATAGTTTTCACGTCCGTGTGTCTTGTTGTCACATAGTTGTGTGTGTGTGTGTAGTTAAACTTATATTTACCTAAATAAGGAGGGGCAAGATTGTCTTGTACAAAAAGAGAGTCGTATAGATAGGCTGGACTAGAGAAATTTACTCATTCCAGAGACAGATCTTCTCCTTAAACTATTCACTCGTGAAATCTATATTCACACCTTTTATTTCTTATCACCATTCACTTTACTCAGGCGGGACCATAAATATCTTTCAAACCTTTTTAAATTTACGACAATGCAGATGAAAACCAGAAATTGTTCTATAAGACCATAAAGAACGTGAGGAAGGAAAAACAATGCCCTCTCAAATTTATAAAGAACAAGCAAGGCCAATTGCTTACTGCCCCGAAGTAAGTAATGGAACGATGGAAAGAATATTTCTCAGAACTCCTGGATGGTGAGCATGGTGAAGCATCAGAAATGAAAACCACTAGCACAGAAGAGAAAACCAATGATGGTGAAGATGACATAAAGATGGAAGAACTGAAGGCAGCACTGGAGAAAATCAAGATGGACAAAGCAGCAGGGCATGATGGTATAACACCAGAGATGGTTAAGTACATGGTAGCATCAGGCGACCTATTACTCTTAAGGGTCCTTGTCACAGGGGACTGATAATTTATTTTATCACCACGTCCCATCTTTTTCATTACACTTTTAATGTCCTGGTTTCCTCGACTTTTTGTAATTTTCTTTTCGTTCGGATTTTACCTACGTAGCCCATTATTTCCCTCTCAGACCCCCACCCCGCGGCTTTGTTTTCGTTCTGGCTTCATTATAAATTCCCCACTGGTCAGTAGCGGTCAGCTTACAATAATATTATCTAAACTGCACCTGGCGTTTGTCTGACCAGAGAAATGTCTCTTGCGCGTAACGGGTTTGATCTCCAGCGAGGAAGAGTTCTTTGAAGGGAACCCGCTAGCCTAATACAGTTGGTAGTGAGATCAAAAGGGGAGATAACATTCACGTTCGTTCTGAGAGATTTGTTGCGACCCCTGACCGCTCTCAGAATATATTACGTCTATCTAGGAAACTTTTCGCTGCTGTCTTCTGATGTGTCCCTCTAGAATAACATTGGTCTTACCTACGATTACGTTATACACCGAAGATCTGTAGAAACAAGCCATGCCAGATGTTCTTGGGTAGCGTCACTTGTAGACTATAAAATTAGATAGATTTAATCAGTCAAGCACACTCGTAAAGATTTTCCTGCTCGAGATGACAAAATGAGACTAAGGCAGAGTTAGCACAGCAGAACTAGATTGTGTTTGCCTATGTTCTCGTCATTTTTTGGGGTGAGTAGACATCTCTTAATATATATATATATTCATGTTAGTTTTATATATCTGATAGGAGTGTGACTTGAATTCATTGTGAGGATTGCTCCAGGTAAATAATTCAGTGATAATGTAGCGCCGTCTACATCCTTAGTTAACGGGCGTAGAATCAGTCAGTACAGTGCTTACCATGGGTTAAGAAAAGGCTAAAATAACTGTCATTACTGTAAGGAAATGTCAGAGGTGTGGGTTATTCACTTAAAACTGAATAGTGATGTGCAGGCGCTATAACCCTGAATTATATGAGATAATCACTTATTTTTTTCTGATAGAAACTTCTAGTGGCTGGGTGGAATCATGATATGCCGATTTGTGTAGTTAGACACTAGGTATCACTTTCACAGAAAGCAGTCACCAGCCATAGATAACATTATATCTTAAGTTTCAGTCAAAACAGTATTATTATAGCAAGAACATTGCATTTTCTATGTATTCATTTGTGTGATGTTAATATTTTTCCCCAAGGGGCGCAGACCATTTATTACGTAAATGTCAAATGCTGTATTTTTTATGTACATTCACTTATTGTTGTAAGATGAATAGCATATCCAGTCAGCTGGAACTACAGCGCTAGATATCCCTTATGTTTTTTTTTTCGTACGCCCGCTAATACTCGAGGCGAAATCTCAGGTTATTATTTATGTCTAACCTGACATTGATTTTACGTGAGTATCCCTTTTTTCTTGTACAGAGACAGGTGTCCCTCGCCATTCAGGCAAATACTCTCCGATTTCGTAGGTACCCATTACAGCTGGGTCGGCTCAGGAGCCGCCAGTCCATGGTCGACGACACTCCTTCAAATGTCCTCGCCAGGTCTCGAGTTAATCCAGTCCAAATCCCGGTCTACGAAAAATCTTCAAATGCCGTCACCCGAGTTTGATCCTGGATCACCCGGTCGCCAGAGCGGTGTGGTAACCACTACGCTAGCGCGGCTCCTATCCCTTATGTTGAGTTGGAAGAGGATGGAGTAGATTTTGCTGTCAGAACATTTACTGACAGGTACATGTGTGTACAAAATATATTAGCCAATGCAGGCGCATGCTGATAATTTTAGAGTGGAAGTAACAGGAGAGAGACTTAAATGGATAAAGACAGCCCGAACCTATCATAGCAATGATTAAAATAATTCAAATCCCGTAGTGGAGCATAACCGTTTAGCATAACGTTATTGTAATTTTATTTTTTGCTTGATGTTTATAAAGGGCGTCTCTTTTTGGGTCTCAGTTTCAGGATATACTTATTGCATTTGCCATCGAAAGAGTCCAGTCAGGCGACGAACGTAACATTCTCATCGCTCTCACGGCTCCTGAACGCAATTTGCACTACGAGTCGTCAACCCTACCTGAAATACAACCCTTTGTCAACGCCAATCCCTCTAACGGGAAAATAAGCTCACGCAGTGTGTAACGAGCCCAAGCAAAATCTGAAATTGAATTTGTGCAGTTTTGGTTTTATACTCGCCTCTTGATCACCAGTCAGAGCATTGTGGCTTCCAACATACCTATCAACCCAGCGTCTTCAGCAGAATCAAATTCACCAGGTGTGTGCTTAAACGGAGCACCCCAGTTACCAATAATAGTTCAAGCCAGCCAAACCGGATTTAAAACACCAAGTACGCAGGCCAACTTACACGTGCTGGATAATAGCACAGCGGGTCCATTGTCCTGAATTTGACCTCGTCTTGTGTGTGTGTTCGGGTCATCCAAAATCTCCGCACGTATTAGCGGTCAGCCGGCGATAGACAGAGTCATTTACAGCCCATCGCGCTATTAGGGTGTCACCAACAATAGCGCCTACAGTGGATTTATTTATGTTATTCCATCACCTATGAAGGATAGCTACACGTAAAGACACTTACTGGAGTTATTGCATTTGGTCCCACGAAAGCGGACGGATTGGAACTCTGTTTATTCATTTCTGAATGTTCTACAGATTTTATGTTGGTGGTTTGTGTGTTCGTTAGTGTGAATTTTCATATTTGTGATTTTTGATGTATTCTTATGTTGTAGTGATGATACGCATTATTTTCATATATTTTTCTTCTTTAATAAATTTTACTCATTTATTAACGCGCTGTTCACGACCCTTTCATCCATATTTAATATTACAAGCTCTTTACTATAGTCTCTATTTTGATAAGAGAAAAGAGAGAGAGTGGGAGGTGCTTAGACTATATAAGTGTGTTGAGGCTTGGAGAGAGAGAGATAACTTTTTTCTTACTAAATCTTCTTCCAGGTTGGTCTCAATTCAACCCCCCCACCCTATTTACACCTTATCTATGTGTAATCTATAATTTTTCCAGTTCACTATCATTGTCGATTTCACTATAATTGTCTAACTCGACAAATACTCTTACACTTTAACTCAACCACGACAAATGTGCGCTCGTCTAAGGGATTTTTTAACTTAGAGTAAAAAATTGAGGCGGCAAATGTGCGCTCGATCCGAGGATGAATCTCTCACAAGATTCTTTTTTGCTTCTTTGAGTTTAGTGTTCTGCAGATTATATGAATTTTTATCCCCTAGACAAATGGAACTGTTTCTTTTGGAAGAAGTCTGAACAGCGCATTTTCTCCACAGCAATCATAAATCACATTTTACAATTATTGATCATTTTTCACATGACACAGCTGGTTAAGGTTGCTGGTATGACTGCTGAGTTTTTGGGTTAGAAAATCTGACGACTATTGTTGTTAAAGTCAGAACATTTTTTTTAAGGTTTAAATATTTTTCCAGGTAGTAGCTCTTTAATCTGAGATAAGAAGCTACAGATAGTCAGTTACTAGCTTGCATCTGTACCAAAGGAGGGTGTTCATTCGGATGATAGTAACCAATCCTCTCAATAGCTGAGTACTGACAGAAGTGCGGTGGAGTGATGATAATAAGTTTTACATCACTTAGATTTTTTTGGAGTGTTTTGGGGTTTTTGCTTGTCGCAATCAGAGTAGCTACAAACTTCTCGATTTTTTTAAAGTTTTCCCATGCTAGCCTAGATTTTATTGATTAGTGAGTGTTAATTCACAAGGAAATTAATCAGCCCCTAGTGGACTAGGTAACTAAAATCTCTAGGTTTATTCTTCTATAGTGTTTGCTTACCCTGTTATAATGGCCGATCTAGCTAAAGTACATAGGATTGCACTTGAGGTAGCTGAGTACATGGAGTTCGATGATAGCAAGACTCAGACCCTTCTAGAATATGCAAGGATCATGCAGAGGCAGTACGAAGTAGACGACTTATTCGGAAACCGTTTAGCCTTGGCATGGCCATGTGCAAAAGCTGGAGACAGCGAAGCAGTCATCCGAAAGTATGTAGAAGAAGCGATGGAACAGGACCAGAAAGCGTTGGAACGGGACCAGAAATGGAAAACAGAAAGACAAGAACGGGGCAAGCAATGGGAGATAGAACGACAAGAAAGCGAAAAGCAACGACTAGAAAGGGACAGAGAAGAACAAGAAAAGGACAGGCTACACCAAATCAGAATGAACGAACTGGAAAGCATAATCCGGATGATGGAAACAGATATTAAATGTAGTCACTCTAGTTCCCCATCTACTGCGCCCTTGTCTGACAACGCCCCCGTAAATCTTGCGCCCCTGACAGATAACTTGCATGCTAAAACCGCGCCCCAAGTCCAGAAAATTGACTTTCCTTTGGACTTGGATCTGACGCCCAAACAAGGAAAGGTTTTATGTCGGGACAGCAGCCCTAAATCACGGGAAAGATTACGAAACGATCTCAGGCGTGGAAACTGTACAAAAGTGAGAGAGGTGCTAACAAGCATTATAACTCGGATAGCTACCATCTGGCAGTCGGAGAACACCGAATCTCTCATGCTCCAGATCGAGCACCACCTAACCGATACGTGACGTCGAGAAAAAAGAGCTAAACCCTATCACGTCATATTTCGCATGCTTCCCGGCGGACAGCGAAAAACCACATGCAGAGGCGTATCCTTCCAACTCAACGATCGGAGAAAGGAGGTGCCGCTCCTCTCATTACCCTAAGCTGCTAAGGTGCAAGAATGAGGTGCCTGCTAAAAGGGTTAAAGTTTCCAAATTGTTCCAAGGAACTTTGAAAAAAAAAACACCGAGAGCTTTAACTCGGGCACTTCGCGATCTAACGGGATCTTAAACCGGCCAGTCCTTTGCTTGCAGTCTGCGGAGCCTGTAACCCAGGAAGTAGATCTGTCAATGCAGGACATCGGCCAACTGATAATATTAACTTCCTCAGGGGAGGGCAAAGTTGACGTTTTTAGTGGACACAGGGCTTCAGGCGAAGGGATCCCTGGTACTCCATTTGAGTCTCACATACTTCTCAGAGCAGAAGACAGTGAAGAAAGCTGCCTTACTACTTTACGAGAAGCTATTGTTGACAGCTCTGGCTCACTTCATGTTAGTAAAGGTGAAGCGACTCAACAAATTCTGCAAATCGCAGATAATACCTATCTTTCTCCAAAGACAGAAGCTACTGAGATCCGTTATGATTCAGTAGAACCCCCGAATGCGATTGAAGACTCTACGCTTCAGGCATCAGAGTTCTCTCATTGTAATCGCAATATTCCAGTGGTCTCAAACCAACTGATGTATAGCAACGTAGTCGCCTACGCCAGGGCACTACCGAGCAACTTGATCATTTCCGTTGACAAAGCCAGAATTGTGAGAGGCAAGGCAAGGAAAGTCCCAGACCCGCCTTTAGACGTCAGAGTTCTGATGATTGATCAATGCTCCCACCGAAACAGGGGAGTAGGTGCGGAGAGGCAGAAGGAGAAATACGCGAGCGTTTCTTCTGCCAGAAAACTGCTTCATTTGCCAACTCGTGTTACAAGCGCGAAAAATTCCGATAGACTGCAGCTATCTCAGGTCAGTTAAGTACACGCCCGTGACACGTAAACACATAAGGAAACGTAAACACCCCGAGTCCAGAAATTATTTCACGGTACGTAACAGGTGGATTACCTATGCAGTGGTCAGTGAGTTCAGGCGGCGCCTAAACTAAAAACAATTACGGATTTTTGTCCGGATGATAAACAGGCAGAGCAAACTGTGGAAGCAAGGTCAGGTTCACAGGGAAAGGAATTACGTCAGTGCCGGATGGCCTAGAAAAATTCCATTTGCCGAACGTCTACTAGACAGAGGGAAGAAAAGAAATGAACTCGTAGCCATACGGCCAGACAGACAGAAGTTGGATACGAATTCGGCTTATGAGTATAGGATGTTTCAGGACATATAACGGACGTTTATGGAAAAGATAAATTACTGTCCTTTAGTCCGTGGTGCACGAACTTTAAATCGGGGAGTAACTTGTCACAGGGGACTGATAATTTATTTTACCATCACGTCCCATCTTTTTCATTACTCTTGTAATGTCCTGGCTTCCTCGACTTTTTGTATTTTTCTTTTCTTTCGGATTTTACCTACGTAGCCCATTTTTCCCCTCTCAGACCCCACCCCGCGGCTTTGTTTTCATTCTGGCTTCATTATAAATTCCCCACTGGTCAGTAGCGGTCAGCTTACGATAATATTATTTAAACTGCACGTGGCGTTTGTCTGACCAGAGAAATGTCTCTTGCGCGTAATGGGTTTGATCTACAACGAGGAAGAGTTCTTTGAAGGGAACCCGCTAGCCTAATACAGTTGGTAGTGAGATCAAAAGGGGAGATAACATTCACGTTCGTTCTGAGAGATTTGTTGCGACCCCTGACCGCTCTCAGAATATATTACGTCTATCTAGGAAACTTTTCGCTGCTGTCTTCTGATGTGTCCCTCTAGAATAACATTGGTCTTACCTACGATTACGTTATACACCGAAGTACTGTAGAAACAAGCCATGCCAGATATCCTGGGGTAGCGTCACTTGTAGACTATAAAATTAAATAGATTTAATCAGTCAAGCACACTCGTAAAGATTTTCCTGCCCGTGATGACAAAATAAGACTAAGGCAGAGTTAGCACAGCAGAACTAGATTGTGTTTGCCTATGTTCTCGTCATTTTTCGGGGTGAGTAGACTCTTAATATATATATATATATATATATATATATATATATATATATATATATATATATATATATATATATATATATATATATATATATATACATATATATATATTCATGTTAGTTTTATATATCTGATGGGAGTGTGACTTGAATTCATTGTGAGGATTGCTCCAGGTAATTAATTCAGTGGTAATGTAGCGCCGTCTACCGCCTTAGTTAACGGGCGTAGAATCAGTCAGTACAGTGCTTACCATGAGTTAAGAGTAGGCTAAAATAACTGTCATTACTGTAAGAAATGTCAGAGGTGTGGGTTATTCACTTAAAACTGAATAGGGATATGCAGGCGCTATAACCCTGAATTATAGGAGATAGTCACTTATTCCTTTCTGATAGAAACTTCTAGTGGCTGGGTGGAATCATGATATGCCGATTTGTGTAGTTAGACACTAGGTATCTGTAACTGTCTTTTTTTTGTCTTGTTGAGGTGATCACTGGCCCAAGACAATTTACATGTTGTTAGATGTGTAGTGCGAGCGTATGATGAATTGAGTGTGGGTGCGAATGAAGACGCGAATGTGTTTAGGCTCGTATAGATGTAGATCCTGCAACCCATACTCTCACATGCAGTAATCAAGGATGCTTTGACACTGCAGGCATGTTTCAAGACATTTATTGACGGGAACACACATAGTATCAACAGGAACAGTCAGTGTAACAAGGTCATGCTGACCTGACATCGATAGGTATACATTTGGCATTCAAAAAGGTAAACATCAGAATAGACGTGCATGGTCAATAGCAAAGTTCTTCAATAATGACAGTTCGTAGCGTCGCCCTTGGCGTCTATGACTAAACGCGTCAGATGCCTTAGTTACCTTGACACATAGGTGCAACTTGGCACTCCCTGCCAATTGCACATATCAGGCTGTAGTATAATAGCCGGAAGCACAGGCCTCGTTCTGACGTCGGCCGTGTACTTCTGTTAAATAGGTTATCATCAACCCTGCAGTAATACTTATTGTAGATAGAAGTTCCGCCAATCTGCGGCTCCCACAATATATCTTCGTCACTGGATTTCTGGACAATATAAGACTAACAGTCTTGGATGGCTACCTCGAGCACAAATATATAAGTTCTGAAATGGCGGATCCGTGAACTGCTGTTCACCCTAGGTAATCCTTTACATGTTCTGCCACCGAAAAGCGTAATAATGCATAAAGGTCGGTATTACCTGGTAAATGAATCCTCAGAACTACACAAGGAATTCTGTCGTCATCCCGACGCACAGAGATTCACTGGGGAAAACTGCCATAGCAGTTACTTCGAAGATTCTCCCCGAAAAACAATGGACTCTTGGTCCCTTCAGAAAAACAGGACCTCCCGGCTTCCCGGAAGTATATCTCACTCCCGCTTAAAAAACCTTCCCATAGGCCTACGCCCGAACTGACAACCTCTGACCCTAAAGGTCAAACACAATGAATGAATAAACAAGGGAAGACAACCCCTAATCAACCTGACATCGCAGGTAAAGACACAATTATACTTATGATACAAACATAAGCAAATAACTTGACAGATGACTCCGTCGAAAATGACAGCACCATTACTACCACCCCCCTGTAAAAAAAAAAATGCAATTTTTTTTTTTTTAATATGTTCATGAGCAAGATAGCACCAGTATCACTTCTGTGCTCATGCAAACAATGAACCTAATATCAGGTACAATAGAAGAGGGTACAAATCATCTCCCAACATAAGAGAAAATATTTCCTTTAAACCAAACAAACTAAGGGATACCATTCAAGAAACCTAAGTTGCTGGCAATACCAATCATATATCAAACATTACTAAATAATATAATCATAGCAATATACAAATGTCAATGCTATTTTAGCAACATATCACTGATGGATGGACAAAATGAAATTTGTTAAATTATCTAAACATCATCCAAATACATTTGTATTACAACATATTATGATATTAAGGACAGACCTAAGTCTGAAAATATATCAGGAAAAACTAGGACACAAGATTTAACTGGAATCATGTGGGCATCTAGACAATATGTCCGCCATCACATTATCCGAACCACGGATAGCTCGCACCGTGAAATGGAAAGGCTGAAGAGCAATAGCATAACGAGTAGATCTCGAGCTCTTCAAATCCTTACTTTGCATAGCCGTAAGAGCTTTTTGGTCGGTTTCCATAAAGAAATGCGCGCCCAGAAGGAACCTTTGTAGCTTAAGAATGGACCAAACCATAGCCAACAATTCACGGTCCAAAACCGAGTAATTCCTTTCTGCCGCATTCAGCTTCCTAGAAATATACATTACAGGATGCAGAGTTCCTGAATATTCCTGCATTAGTGCCGCTCCAATGCCAGTGGAAGAGGCATCACTACGAAGGACAAAAGTCTTATCAATCGTCGGTAGTCTTAAGATAGGATGAGATGAGAACAAATTCTTAACCTGATCCAATGAAGATTGGCATTCTTGGGACCAACGCACCATATTAGGAGAACCTTTTTTCAATAACGTTGAAAGTGGTGCCATAATGGAGGACAGATTCTCAATGAATCTTCCATAGAATTGTATCAATCCCAAGACTACGCACTTGCTTTTTTGTCTTCGGAACCGAGATATTTAATATCTTTGAAATGTTTTGGTCCTCTGTCTTCAACAGACCATGACCAACTCGATGACCTAGGAAGGAAATTTCACTAAACCCAACAAAAGCTTTAGAGGGTTTAGCAGTCAATCTATGCTCACGTAGAGTAGATAGCAATTCCTTCAGACCCACATAGTGTTCTTCCCAAGTATCGCTGAAAAGACAGATGTCGTCTAAATATGCAATGACATCTGCACGATCTGATAGAATTCGTCGCATCATGCGCACGAAAGTCGCTGGGGCGTTCATAAGCCCGAAAGGCATAAAATTCCATTGAAACAGACCCCTAGGTGTCGAAAAAGCAGTGAGAGGTTTGGCGTGTTCCGTCAGTGGGACTTGCCAATAACCTTTCGACAAGTCTAGTTTAGTAAAGAATTTAGCTTTAGAAAGTCTAATAAGTAGATCATCTAATAACGGCATAGGTTCAGCATCGAACTTCGTAACTTGATTTAATTTGCGATAATCAACGCAAAGACGTATGTTATTGTCTTTCTTTCGAACAATAACTATCGACGAAGAATAAGCTGAAGTGGATGGTTCAATTATTTGTAGTTGAATCATTTCATCCAATTCTTTCTCGACTTGTGCTTGAAAATGAATAGGTATTGGGTATGGTCTTACTCTGATCGGATTACGATCAGTAAGTATGATGTCATGTTCTATGACATCTGTGTGTCCAGGAATGTCGGTAAGGACATCCTGATATGATTGTAACGTAGAGGATACTTGACGCTGTTCCTCAAAAGACAAGTTGGAAGAGACTGTAACGTCTCTCCACGATTCCGTTGAAGTAAGTGGAATCGCAGGAAGAGGTAAGTTCACGTCAGAAAAATAGTTTCCTCATCCTGTATAACGGACAGGGATGAGATGTGACCATGTTGAACTGGAGAGTCGTCCGTCGCCTGGAAAATAGGCTGTAAATAGTCTGGACGTTCAATAAACTCTGTTAGCATATTTATATGGAAGGTTTTATGCCTTCCATCCACATCGACAATATAGTCGACATCAGAAATTTTCGAGACTATAGTGTACGGACCCTTCCAAGAAATGAGAAGTCTATTCTCTCTTGAGGGCAGTAAGACATATGCTTTGTCTCCAGGACAAAGTTGACGTAGGCGTCTTTTCTTATTAGCAAATCGCCTAGCTTTTTCTTTCGCAAATTCGGAAGATGAAGTTGCTAACCTGCACGATTCGATAATCTTTTCCCTAAGAGCTATAACATATTCATATGACGATTGTGTATCATCGTCGATATTATCGGAAGTTATCAAATCGTGTAACAAGGACATTGGCCCGCGCGGTTGCGCGCCAAAGACAAGTTCGAAAGGAGAAAACCCTGTATGCTCGTTGGGAACCTCTCTATAGGCAAAGAGGACTGCAGGTAAAACCCTGTCCCAATCTTCAGGATGATCCTCCGTTATCTTGCCAAGTAAGTTCTTTAGTGTCCTATTAAGACGTTCTACCAATCCATTGGACATTGGATGATAAATACTACTGAGAGACCTTTTAATGTCTAGCGTAGCCATTACCTGAGACATAACGTCCGAAATTAACTGAGTGCCGTGATCCGACAGTATTTCTCCGGGGAATCCCAGACGAGAAAATACGAGCCAAAGAGCATCAGCGATATCGACAGTTGATATGCTCTTCAGAGGAATAGCCTCTGGCCAACGCGTGCACATGTCCACGCAAGTGAGGATAAATTGGTGTCCTCTGGCTGACTTAATTTTGAACGGACCAATGATGTCTATAGCCATTTTCTGAAACGGCCGAATCGGAATATCTGCAGCCTGAATAGGAGCAGCATGTCTCGGACCCCTAGACTTGACCTCTTGACAAATTTTGCAAGATCGGCAATAAATTCGGATGTCTTTATTCACGAATGGCCAAAAGAATGACGCAAGGACTCTAGTTTTAGTTCTGGAAAAACCCATGTGTCCCGCACACTGAGAATCGTGTGCATGCCGAAGAATTAAGGCTCTCATACACTTAGGCACAAGAATTTGCGAGTGCATAGACTTGTCCGAGTGTTGTACCATTCGTACCAATATACCATTCTTCATAGTGATATACGATTTGTGATTCGTATTTTGATTGGGATCCCCTTTCTTTGCAAGAAGGAAGTATTTCTTCAAAGAAGGATCCTCTTCTTGACGTTTAACAAACGAGTCATGGGAAATCACCAAGTGCTCGTCTTGGCTATCAACTTCATTACTATTATCAGATGAAGTTGGGGGATTAAGAGCTTGAGCTCTTGTCACCACTGCATTGACCGTTTGAATGTTTTTTTCTTCCCAACTAGAAATTTGTTGCGGGGTGCATTCCTTAACCCCATGAATACGACCGATTATAAGATCCGCAATAGGATTAGGAAGAAGACATGCATGGACATCTCCTGTGAAGAAAGGAGTGTCAATCCTAATAATAGCAGTAGGATAGCTTTCCATAGTACCACCAAATGTAACACATTTGATTGTTTTTCCAGTGGCACAGCAAGGATCTATCAGAGACTCCTTAACCCCGACGGTAGTACATCCCGAATCGAAAAGTACTGAGACTAGCCTATCATTTATTAGACCTTTATCTAAGATGAGAGATCCTCTCCCATCATGCGCAACTGTAGCAGGTAGAGCAGGAAGAGGGTGACCACAACTTAGCGTAGATACAGTTGATGAGTCAAACAATGTTAAGCATTGGGGCATTCAGTTGCTCTCCCAAAATCGAAAGCACAACCAGTGATAGCCCTAGAGTTACCACTATCATTTACTGTATTACAGGCTCCATCAAACTCTTGTTGCGCAGAGTTTGCCTGTTGGTAAGGTCTTTTCTTGTTAAACCTAGGTCTACCTCGATTATCATTTCCCCTGTAATTATTTCGACTATCATTTCCCCTGTAATTGTTATCATATTGCCTATTGTAATCATCATTCCGGTTTGAATCCCGGTTTCTAAATTCACCATCGTCATAATCTTGACGTCGAGAATGATTACCTCGAAAATTTGAATAGTTATTATTTGGATAGCCTTTACGAAAGTGTCTCAAATTATTACCACTAAAATTACGAGAACTACCATCTTGTCTCCACTGCATAGACGAAGAACCATCATGTGTTGGATTACTCCGCTTCTGAGTGTAATTTTGATTACTTCCCCTATTCCAATTTTGTTGAGCACCCTGAAATTTTTTTCTGAAATTAGGGCCATATGGTGTTGCCGAAGCAGCTGGCAACCCTTCTTTCACTTTAGAATTGCTAACTGTAGCATGGGGATGTGCTGTGGCATACTGACAACAGTATTCCTCCATTTCTTTTAAGTTTTTAGGCTTACGCTCATGAAGGAATGCAAGAAAAGAATCATTAACAGATGACAAAACCTTATCTCGCAATAATAAGTCCATTAGACCTTCATATGTTTTCTCAATCTGAGACAACTCAACCCATCGTGTAAATGTACGACGTATCTTTGTAACAAAATCAGAGAAATCTACTCCATTTTCTGGCAACATTGTCCTAAAACGAAGACGATAGTCTTCTTGTTTTAATTGGTATTTCTTTAGTAATGCTGCCCTGACAACATCATAATTAGTCCTCTCATGTTCGTCTATTGTCATAAGAGTAGTCACTGTGTCACCTGTAAAAAATGGCATCAGTTGTTCAACATATTTTTCCTTTTTTATGTTATGCGTATCGCACAAAAATTGGAATCTATCTAGATAATCTGCTACGTCATCCTTTAAAGGATTGAAATGAGGCAATTTAATCCTACTAACAAACTCCTTTGTCGTACTCGAAGTTGTTTGCTGAGCACCCGTACTCGCCAATTTCAATTTCTCTAACTCCAAAATTGCGAGTTTTTCATCAAGTTCCATCTTCTGTTTTCTTTCCTCATGTTCCATTTTTCTAATTTCAGCCTCAGCAGCAGCTTGAAGTTTTTTTTTTCCTCTGCAGCAGCTTGAGCTTGAATTTTTTTGTCTTCCATTTCCATCTGGAATTTTCTTTCATCAGCTTGAGCTTTTCTCTCCTCAGCCTCTCTTTGATACCTTCTTTCTTCAAGTTCTAATCTTCTATTCTCAGCTTCTAGCTTCTTTAGTTCAGCTTCTGCTTTCAATTTAATTTCCTCTTTTTGTTTCTTTTCTTCTGACTTTAATGCAATGGCGAATTGAGCAGATGAATATTCTTCCAATTCTTTACCAGACTTACCAAGGGTCAACCCTTGCTGGATGAAGAAATCCAATGTAGACATTCTGTCTAATGAGATCAGAAACCTGAAAAAAATTAAATAAATTACCTTATCCCACTTCAATGGGAGACAAGTCTGAAATGATAGACTTGTATACTCACTTCACTTTATTTTACTGTCTTAGTCTTAGACAAAGACTTTGTATGTTCCTCTTGTTTATAATGTACCCAAAAAATCACTTGAGTACCTGTGGAAAAAAAAAATTCCCTTATATCCCACTCACTATGGGCACAAGTCTTTTTTTTATAAAGAACTTGAATATGTATTTCACCTTGTCTCAATCTTTGTAGATAACAAGTCTTTTATCAAAGAACTTGTATAAATATCTTATATAATATTTTATTAAGAAACTCTATATGAAGAGTCTACCTTATCAATAATATCAAAACATGACCAAGTATGTGTATGTAGACTGTGCATGACAGTAATGTAGTACAACCAAAAAAAAAAATACAAAGACAAAAATACAAAACAATACAAATGGCAACACTGTTTTAACCAAAAATGTGTAGAGAAATACACAAGAAAGGAGAGACCTACAGAATACAAACAAAACAAATCGACAATCAAAACTGAAAAAACAGACAAAATATTACAAAAACAACGTTAAGTACAATTACATCACAGCTAACATCAATAGCGACCAATTGTCACTAGCAAATTTCCAAATTAAGAAAATTTGCACCTACAGACCGCTTACAGTAAGCCTCGATCAAGTGGCATATTTACCGTAAGACCCACCAACCGAAAAACCCGCAGAAAAATACACAAAAACAGTAGAAGTGACATAAACATATAGCAATCAATTTCAATGTGTTGCAGAACAAGTTCAGTCACAGCTGAAACTAAAATAAATTTCTTGCTCCTTGCGAACACAGAAACGAAATGTCAAACGCGCACTGAACGTCAAATCCACTGTAACATAAAGTATTCACGAACCAAAGTTACTATGACCTTCTCAAATTAGGGCTTGCACATTGAATGTTTACAATTTCACGTACTGTTTACAGACACTTGACCTCCAACAATGTAGCTTGAATGCTCTGACCTAGAAAAGTCTGTTGTTGAATGAAACGTGTCACAACCCGCAGTACTGTTTACAATAGGAACCCGCCTTCTATGCAGTTATGGTCCACGTAGCAAATGCCTAGTAGTTCACTTCAGTACTTGTCTTGTTATGCTTTATGTAGCATTATAATATAAATGCTCGTACTGTTTATTTGGGTCAACTGTTGATGACCTATCTCTGTCCTGTTGTAGCCAAAACTTGCAAGTGTAGAATTAGCGTTGTGTGTTACGGCTGTCCCGTGTGTAGCTTAGACCCACAGATCAGAAGTGTAATGTGTACTTGTCCTTCTTGTAACTTTCTCGACAAAACTGGAGACATCATACATGTAACAGCCAACCAGGAATGTAAATTTCTGGATCCATAAATGTCAACAATAATGTCAAATGCTCGCTCTGTTCTTTTTAAACCCACAGATCTGGTCCATCCGAAATGTAAGTTTCTAGGCCACATTGGCGACAAGAAATGTATCATAAGAGCCCACGTAACTGGCCACCAGAAATGTAACTGTCTTTTTTTTGTCTTGTTGAGGTGATCACTGGCCCAAGACAGTTTACATGTTGTTAGATGTGTAGTGCGAGCGTATGATGAATTGAGTGTGGGTGCGAATGAAGACGCGAATGTGTTTAGGCTCGTATAGATGTAGATCCTGCAACCCATACTCTCACATGCAGTAATCAAGGATGCTTTGACACTGCAGGCATGTTTCAAGACATTTATTGACGGGAACACACATAGTATCAACAGGAACAGTCAGTGTAACAAGGTCATGCTGACCTGACATCGATAGGTATACATTTGGCATTCAAAAAGGTAAACATCAGAATAGACGTGCATGGTCAATAGCAAAGTTCTTCAATAATGACAGTTCGTAGCGTCGCCCTTGGCGTCTCTGACTAAACGCGTCAGATGCCTTAGTTACCTTGACACATAGGTGCAACTTGGCACTCCCTGCCAATTGCACATATCAGGCTGTAGTATAATAGCCGGAAGCACAGGCCTCGTTCTGACGTCGGCCGTGTACTTCTGTTAAATAGGTTATCATCAACCCTGCAGTAATACTTATTGTAGATAGAAGTTCCGCCAATCTGCGGCTCCCACAATATATCTTCGTCACTGGATTTCTGGACAATATAAGACTAACAGTCTTGGATGGCTACCTCGAGCACAAATATATAAGTTCTGAAATGGCGGATCCGTGAACTGCTGTTCACCCTAGGTAATCCTTTACATGTTCTGCCACCGAAAAGCGTAATAATGCATAAAGGTCGGTATTACCTGGTAAATGAATCCTCAGAACTACACAAGGAATTCTGTCGTCATCCCGACGCACAGAGATTCACTGGGGAAAACTGCCATAGCAGTTACTTCGAAGATTCTCCCCGAAAAACAATGGACTCTTGGTCCCTTCAGAAAAACAGGACCTCCCGGCTTCCCGGAAGTATATCTCACTCCCGCTTAAAAAACCTTCCCATAGGCCTACGCCCGAACTGACAACCTCTGACCCTAAAGGTCAAACCCAATGAATGAATAAACAAGGGAAGACAACCCCTAATCAACCTGACATCGCAGGTAAAGACACAATTATACTTATGATACAAACATAAGCAAATAACTTGACAGATGACTCCGTCGAAAATGACAGCAACAGTATCACTTTCACAGAAAGCAGTCACCAGCCATAGATAACATTATATCTTAAGTTTCAGTCAAAACTGTATTATTATAGCAAGAACATTGCATTTTCTATGTATTAATTTGTGTGATGTTAATATTTTCCCCCAAGGGGCGCATACCATTTATTACGTAATGTCAAATGCTGTATTTTTTATGTACATTCACTTAATGTTGTAAGATTAATAGCATTTCCAGTCAGCTGGAACTACAGGACTAGATATCCCTTATGTTGAGTTGGAAGAGGAAGAAGTAGATTTTGCTGTCAGAACATTTACTGACAGGTACATGTGTGTACAAAATATATTAGCCTATGAAGGCGCATGATGATAATTCATAGTGTGGAAGTAACAGGAGAGAGACTTATATGGATAAATACAGCCCGAACCTATCATAGCAATGATTAAAATAATTCAAATCCCATAGTGGAGCATAGCTGTTTAGTATAACGTTATTGTAATTTTATTTTTTGCTTGATGTTTATAAAGGTCGTCTCTTTTTGGGTCTCAGTTTCAGGATATACTTATTGCATTTGCCATCGAAAGAGTCCAGTCAGGCGACGAACATAACATTCTCATCGCTCTCACGGCTCCTGAACGCAATTTGCACTACGAGTCGTCACCCCTACCTGAAATACAACCCTTTGTCAACGCCAATCCCTCTAACGGGAAAATAAGCTCACGCAGTGTGTAACGAGCCCAAGCAAAATCTGAAATTGAATTTGTGCAGTTGTGGTTTTATACTCGCCTCGTGATCACCAGTCAGAGCATTGTGGCTTCCAACATACCTATCAACCCAGCGTCTTCAACAGAATCAAATTTACCAGGTGTGTGCTTAAACGGAGCACCCCAGTTACCAATAATAGTTCAAGCCAGCCAAACCGGATTTAAAACACCAAGTACGCAGGCCAACTTACACGTGCTGGATAATAGCACAGCGGGTCCATTGTCCTGAATATGACCTCGTCTTGTGGGTGTGTTCGGATCATTCAAAACCTTCGCACGTATTAGCGGTCAGCCGGCGATAGACAGAGTCATTTACAGCCCATTGCGCCATTAGGGTGTCACCAAACGATAGCGCCTACAGTGGATTTATTTATGTTATTCCATCACCTATGAAGGATAGCTACACGTGTCGTGAAATATTCTAATCCACATATATAAATTAAAAGGTAAATATAAAGCCTAACAAATACATATAATAAAGAAAGGAAGAAGAATGGTAAAGAACAGTGCTGTCACAATGACAGTACTCGAAATCCCCTTTGTTTTATGCTTCGTCTGCAAATTGTAACGTTTCCACTTTAAATATAAGCCACTGCATAAATACAAGCGTTTCCACAACACATTAAAACGGGTATTGCATTTCTAAGAAAAACATTGAGAGGCACACTGCGTAATGACCTAAATTAATCCTAACATTAATTATACTACGTTACCAAAACGAACGAACAGATGGACTCAAATAGACAGAAGGGAGGGCTGAAAATCAGGAACGCATGCAAAATTAAACACGCGTCTCGCTATTAATGCCACCCCCAACAAGCGTAACGCGATACACAATTACTACTATCACGCGTGTAAGGCCACATGCACTAACTTTTTCGGACGGACAGTGATAAAAACACTGACCTTCCCAGAGTTAGGTTTTAAAAAACCTGGAAAACGCTTATTAGAAAAGATAACATTAGATGGGTTTACGTTTGAAAACATTACAGTACCCAGACAGCACATCTTCGAAACAGGAGGTAGAAGAAATTGCATATTTTGAACGCAGCCACTTAGCTCTTTTAAATTTGTATATTTGGGTTCCTTAGGGCTTGCTGACAAAGAATATGTAAAACGTTACGCAAATAGTCTAGGAATTAACAAGTTATAGCCAAAATAAAATGATGGTCCTGTCAGACAACACCCAAAATCAGAATCGCTCAGTGGTAGATTTTATTAAACCACCATTGTACGGGAAATGGGCCACAAGTTACATTTGAACTGATTGGCTGGAATGATATGTAAGGCTAAACACGATTAGTCGGACTATAAATGCTATCCTTGGTTGTTAGGGGAGACGTAGGAAGGTAAAATTTTTTCAAACACTTGTCGAAACGTGGCTCCATTGGCCAGACTCGCTGATATAATCACTTAGGAGCGTTAGTTCGAGACCACTAGTTCAAATAAGCTTGATAAAGCAACAGTGCGTTGAAGCCAGCTCATATTTTTGCTAAATAAAAGCCTGGAACATAAGCAGATGGGAATTTGTGCCAGTATTTGTGCCAGAATTCATTGCTAGTCAGCGTATCTGTGTTTATTTCCATGAATTGTGGGACTGTGGTCTTAACGTTATTGAGCAGCACCTGGTCAGAGCTCTGCTGAATCCAGAGTCGGACAGCATACTCCTTGGTCCATTTAGCTATCAGTGAGGTGTCTCCAGAGCCCAGGGGAGAAATCGAGCAGAGGAGTCTTTTCCTGCCGCCATCACGCAAGATAAGCTGATGTGGCCAGCTGAGCTCAACATTATGTACCCCCATCTTAAAATGACAGTGTAAAATACAATTAAGAGGGGAATTTAATTGTTTTAATATCAGGAACTGAGAACATCTCCAATACTAGTTCCAATAAAGACAAACTATTGAAGTCATGATGACAAATACCAACAGAGCTTGAACAAAACAAAACCAGTATTACCTCATATTACTACTACACCACTGACACACATAGGATACTATTAAAAATACATGTCACTACAAGATTCATATTGAGAAATTCTGTACATATAACTTGTAATTAAAATTGATTGTGATTCCTGGTTCCATTTGTATTTGAATCAGGACACATATTCATTCATGACAGCACTGAATACATATTGTTATTTAAAAAGTTATCAGTGACTCCTTTAAGATATCCTTGTAGAGTGTTTTATGTATGTGAGTGTCACAGTGTTGTCAAGTGTAGTGGAATAAATTAAATTGTTTATCTGTCTGTTGTTGTTTTGACTTACACTTCATCATACACATACCCTAGACATATAACGTAGTCATCACACTATTCCAGAATAATTCTGACTGAGGTATACATATGTGGCAGCAAGTAAGGTTATATATAATACACTACTCTTATTAGATATATATATATACCTTCACAGCTGATCTCAGTCAGTACACTAAGTCCCCTATAAATATTTATAACATCCCACGTCACCACATATATTGGGGTCTCGCTCTTGGGATTTTGAATCTTTACCTATTAAAAATAGTGGGGGTAATTCACTTCAGGGAATATAAGAATTAAAAGGTATCCTTGGGTGGAATTAAATAAGGTTGAGCTCTCGGTGCCTGTGTTGTCCATTAGATATATATTTAGAGATTGAATTGTTGGTTAGACATTTTATAAACTTACCTGATAGACAATGGCGGACCTTGCCAAATTTCGATCTGCTGCTGTTCAGACTGCAAAAGAGTTAGGATTAGATGGGCAAGTTATGGTTGCCTATGTCACTACGGAATGTGACAAATTTATTGAACGCGAAGAAAGAAGGTTTGAAGCCGAAAGAAAGTTAGAGGCTGAAAGGGAAATTAAGAAGTTACAATTTGAGGCTGAGGCTGAGACTAAGAGGTTGCAGATTGAGGCTGAGGCTAAGAAATTGGAAGCAGAAAGAGAAGACAAAAGATTAGCTGCAGAAAGAGAAGAGAAGAAATTAGCTGCAGAAAGAGAAGAGAAGAGATTAGCTGCAGAAAGGGAAGCCGAAAAGGAGGAGAAGACTGTTACGTGCAGTCTTTGATATCTTACAATATTATACATTAGTATACTTGTTATGTTCGCAAATATTTTGTAAACAAAATAGGTAATTTTTTAGTGCTTAAGGGAAAGTCATTATTGAGTTACTTCCCTTGAAAGTTGTGCCGTCTCTTCGATCGAACTCCGCGGATGAATCCATTTTACTGCGATTTATTCGTTGTTTGGGTAATAATAGATTGTTCTTGCTTCAGAATATCTATGGCCTGAATTTATGTGTATTGTTTGTCTGAGTAGGACGAGTCTGTCTTATATCTGTATATCTTTACATATCTAAGTCGAACTATATGTTCTGTTGTCTCTAGAGAGGTCAAAGGCTATTCGGCGGATGTGCCGCTAGAGAGTGGTGTGATTTGGCTTCGTCCTGATAGGGACTGTGTTTTCTATGTCGGCTTGTCGCCGGGGAAAAAGTGATCTCAGTATTTGTGGGGAAAGTGATAGTCGTCTAGACCTATCGTGTATGCTTTACCCCAGTGTTTATTCGTATTGCCAAGGAATGGCAGAATCATATTTCTGATACCAAGGTAATAATAGACACTCTTATGAACTCTCGTACGAAGCCACCATTTTCGATAGGTACGATTTGAATGTCTAAGAGAATATATTTGACTCGATGAAAACGACTTCGATTCCTAGCAGCACTATATCCTGTAGAATGCAGTCAATTGTTCATGATCAAATCTACAGAGCAATGAAATGTTTTATGAATGACTAACTTTAGGACAGATTCATTCTCTGTATCCAAACGTGAGTGACAGCTCACGAGTGAAGCCATCTTGGAACCAAACATGTAGTGACTTTCAAGAAGAGAAAAGGGATGCCCGTATTATCGCTTGTTTAGTCCAGAGATCACTGCTACACATGAGAACCCGTTATTAGCGGTTCAATATTATTATATGGAAAAATATGTGCTGAACATTATGTTGGAGAATCATCGCTAAACGAGATTAGGTTTAGAAGCCATCTGAAATATTGTTTATAAGCTGACGTGCTCAGTCAGTGAAGTCAGATGATATATATGTATGGGCGATACTGAGGGCTTGGCTACTGACAGTCCTTTATACTATTATTCTACATGAGTGCCCATGTAACATTGCAAGACCATTTATCCACTGTACCATGATGTATTATGCCAGCCTGTGATTTGTCACTATCTGTGCTGTCGAGTGTGTACGTCCAATTAAACTTTAGTAAAGGTACACAGTCGTTGGTGTCGATGACTTCCAGCCATACATGAGTGTGAGAAAAGAACATTTGTCAACACCACGAACCCTTATTATCATTCGCACATTATACACTCAATCCATGTCTACACACCACTGCGTAGGTCAAGTTGACATTCCATACACTACAGTGGATCAAACAACACCCTAGAGATCTTATCAACTGATGATGATGATGATGTCAGCTTCCATCCACTTATATCTATCTTTTGGTGGATATCATTAACTGGGGAATAAAGGAGGAATTTATCAACTGGTGGACCAGCTTTCTGGGTTTGACCTCGCAGAAATTCAAAAGTCAACAGATTACCGATACCAGACCGTTTCCTGTGGATGATACGACACACTTGCAGTATTGGTTTGCTCTTTGTCAACACTTCGTCACGTGACCTGTCAAGTGAATGCAGTATGTAGGTCAGCGTTGTTGACATTTTTACATTAGACATTACAGAGTTTCACAGAACAGTTGGATCAATTCTTGTCAATATTAACAGGAAGGCAGTATTAGTGAACTAAGAAGTCCTATTTTCATCGATGGATCTTCTTGTTTTCTATATATGAACTTTAATATTTAAGGCCAGAATGTTTAATTGAATAAAGTGGCAGTTTGTTTATTTTCATAAAAATAACTTTGCCATTACTGTAAAACTGAGCCTATTTTGCAACACATACTATCATACACATAATTTATATATATTTATGTTTACATGTTATTTGTTTGTATAGTATGTTAGTTTCTATGTCAGCGGGTTGTGTTTAAGGTTGGGCGGCGTCCTCACAACAGAATATCCCACGTCATAGAGGGTCCGTTGTGGGCGTTTTCTATAGGTGCAATTTTCTTGATTGAAAATTTGCTGCGACAACTGTTGCTTTTGTTTTAGCTGTGAAGTCTGTAATTATTGTTATTTTTGTTATATTTCTTTGTTCTTTAGTTTTGTTTTGATTTGTTTGTAATTTGTTGGTCTAACCTTTTCTATCTTTCAGTTCTATTCACAATTTATATTCATATATTGTGACGTCATTTGTGTTGTTATTCTTTGCAGATTCAGTGATTATTTTCATTGATTTCCCTATTTGATTTATTTTGATTTCTGCAAACGTTCTTGTATTGTCAGTCCTATTTGTACTTTATGTATTCTGTTGGTTGACATATGTTTTATATAGGTATATTTCATAATACACAATTGCCTGTGCATTGCACTTGGATTATGGTATAAACCAGTACCTGATTATTATTACTGTTATACAAGACCTTATTAAGGCTTGTGACCCACAGATATTGGGATAGTATACTGATTAATCAAGTCATTAAGAACTTGTGGTATTATTATTAGTTCAGGTGATTAGTATTATTGTTAGACATCATGTCTACATTGGAATACTTCATTACACAAGGGAAATCTCTTGATAAGACTGGTCAACAATTAGAACAATGGGCTGTTGCTCAATATGACAAAGCATTAGCTGCAGAAGAGAAAAAAGCTGCTGCAGAAGAGAGGAAAGCCATGGCTGAAGAGAAAAGATTAGAAAGAGAAGCTGAGGCTGCTGCTGAACAGAAGAAATTACAGATGCAGGTGGAGGAAAGGAGATTTGAAGCTGAACAAAAAAAAATTAGAAAGAGAAGCTGCTGCGGAACAAAAAAGATTAGACAGTGAAGCTGAACAAAAAAGATTAGACAGGGAAGCTGAACAAAAAAAATTAGAAAGAGAAGCTGCTGCGGAACAAAAAAGATTAGACAGTGAAGCTGAACAAAAAAGATTAGACAGTGAAGCTGAACAAAAAAGATTAGACAGGGAAGCTGAACAAAAAAAGATTAGACAGGGAGGCTGAACAAAAAAGATTAGATGCTGAAGAGAAAAAAGCAATAAGAGAACATGAATTTGAGTTAGAGAAATTGAGATTGACAAGTATGAGTAATGTTAATCAGGCATCTAGTGGTAATGGTAAACCTTCTACTTACAAGGTTAAGGTTCCACCGTTCAATCAGTCCAGTGACGATATTACATTCTGGCTGGATAGATTTGAACGTTCTTGTCGTACACATAATGTGGATAAATCACAATACGCTAATCAATTATCAGAAAACTTGAAAGGTGAATCTTTGACTAGATTATGCCTTGTAGGAGAAGCAGATAAGGATAATTATGATGTCATTAGGGCGGCTTTGATAAAAAAAATATCAGCTAAGTGAGGAAGGCTATCGCCTTTTATTTAAAACGATGGTGTCTGAGACGGGTGTAGAATTCTCAGAATTCACTGCAAAGGCACGTCTCACAGTTGATCGTTGGATTGAGCTTTCCAAAACAGAAAAAACGTATGAAGGACTTATGGATTTGTTGCTCAGAGATAAGATTATGTCATGTGTGAACAAACCTTTCCTTGAATTTATACATGAGCGTAAACCCAAATCTCTAAAAGAAATGGAAGAATATTGTTCCCAATATGTCACTGCACACCCCGACGTGACTTTTGGCAACACTAAGATTAAGGAAAGTATGCCAGTTGCTTCAGCAACACCATACAATCCCAATTATTCACACAGATTTCAGGGACCTCAAAACAGATTTGATAAAAAAGGTAACCATAATAGTTATCAAAACCAAGGTAACCAATCATTTCAGGGTTCTTCTTCAAAGAACTGGAGACGAGCTGATAGCTCTCGACACAGGGGTGGTCATAATTATAGGAATTTCCGTAGAGGAAGTAATTATAGAAACTATCAGGGTTATCCGTCTTGGAGTCAACAAGATCATAATTACAGAGATACTCATTATAATGAATATGATAATGGTAACCAAGGGAACTATGACTCAAACCCAAATAGGGGTTACAATAGAGGTAACAATAACTACAGAGGTGATAATAACCGAGGTAGATCTCAAAACAAAAGACATAAACCACATTTTCAGGCAAACTCTGCACAACAAGAGTCCCATGAAGCCTATAAACAGAGTAAAGATAATAATGATGCTAGTAATATGGCATGTGCCGCTTTTGATTTTGGGAGAGCATCTCAGTGCCCCCAATGCAAAACGTTATTTGAGCCAACCACAGTGTCTACTTTAAGCTGTGGCCATCCTCTTCCTGCTCTTCCGGCATCAGTCGCGCATGATGGAAGAGGTTCTCTTGTCTTACATAAGGGTTTAGTGAATAACAATCCAGTCTCTGTGTTATTTGATTCTGGATGCACCACAATTGGTGTTAGGCAGTCACTCGTAGATCCTTCCCGTGCCACTGGACAAGTAGTCAAATGTGTAACATTTGGCGGCACATTAGAGAAATACTCTACTGCTATCATTAGGATTGCTACTCCTTTCTTTACAGGAGATGTACACGCATGTCTTCTTCCGAATCCGATCGCTGACCTCATCATCGGTCGCATTCATGGAGTCAAAGAATGCACTCCGCAACAAATTTCCACGTGGGAAAGGCAAAACATGCAGATTGCTAACGCTGTAGTCACTAGAGCTCAGGCTCTTAATATGCCTCAAACTTCATCTACTGAAGATAATGAAGTGCATAACCAAGATGATCCCTTGGTAATTTCTCGTGACTCGTTTATAAAACAGCAAGAAGATGATCCCACTCTGAAGAAATTCTTCATTCTTGCAACTAAAGGTGATCCGAATAAAGACACAAGTCGTAAATCGTGGATTACAAAGAAGAATGGCGTACTTGTACGTATGGTTCAAGACTCCATTACGTCAAGTCATTCTCAAATCCTGGTTCCCAAGAATTTGAGAGTTAAAATTTTGCAGCACGCTCACGACTCTCAGTGTGCTGGACACATGGGTTTTTCCCGTACTAAGTCAAGAGTCCTTGCGGCTTTCTTTTGGTCATTGGTAAACAAGGACATACGGATTTATTGTCGATCTTGTAAAGTATGTCAGGAAGTTAAATCCAAAGGTCCACGGCATGCTGCACCCATTCAGGCGGCGGACATTCCTATTCGGCCGTTCCAAAAAATGGCCATAGACATAATTGGTCCATTTAAGATCAAGTCTGCCAGAGGACATCAGTTTATCTTGACGTGTGTTGATATGTGCACACGTTGGCCAGAGGCTATTCCTCTGAAGAGCATTACTACTGCTGATATTGCAGATGCTCTTTGGCTTATATTTTCTCGTCTGGGGTTCCCCGGAGAGATATTGTCAGACCATGGCACCCAACTAATATCAGATACCATGTCTCAAGTAATGTCTACTCTGCAGATAGATAGATCTTTAAGTAGTATCTACCATCCAATGTCTAATGGTATGGTCGAACGCCTTAATAGAACACTTAAAAACTTACTGGGGAAGATAACTGAGGATCATCCTCAAGACTGGGACAGAGTTTTACCTGCGGCCCTCTTCGCTTACAGAGAGGTACCCAATGAACATACGGGATTTTCTCCCTTTGAACTCGTCTTTGGCGCGCGTCCGCGTGGCCCTATGTCGTTGCTTCACGATCTCATTACATCTGACAATATTGACGATGACACAAAGTCATCCTACGAATATGTCATCGCGTTGAGACAAAAAATTATCGAAGCATGCAAATTAGCAACTTCTTCTTCTGAATTTGCGAAACAGAAGGCAAGGCAATTTGCCAATAAGAAGAGATGCTTACGACAACTTTGTCCTGGTGACAAAGCATTTGTATTACTACCTTGTAGGGAAAACAGATTACTTATTTCTTGGAAAGGTCCGTACGATATAATATCGAAAATTTCCGATGTCGACTATATTGTCGATATTGATGGGAAGCATAAAACCTTCCACATCAATATGCTTACTGAATTCCATGAACGTCCGGATTATTTGCAACCCATTTTCCAAGCAACGGACAATTCTCCAGTACAACATGGTCATTACTCATCACTGTCCGTGATACAGGATGAGGAAACAAGTTTTTCAGATGTAAATCTTCCTCTTCCAATGATCCCACTTCATTCTAGTGAATCATGGAAGAACGTTACTGTCTCTCCTGATTTGTCTCTAGGAGAACAGCGACAAGTTTCAACTATGTTGCAAACATTTCAGGATGTACTCACTGACATCCCTGGACAAACGCATGTCATTGAACATGACATTGTTCTAACTGACCATACTCCTATTAGGATTAGACCTTATCCTATACCTATACATTTTCAAGCACAGGTCGAGAAAGAGTTGGATGAGATGATAGATTTGAAAATAATCGAACCATCCACCTCTGCATATTCTTCGCCGATGGTTATTGTTCGAAAAAAAGACAATAACATACGTCTTTGCGTTGACTATCGAAAATTGAATCAAGTAACGAAGTTCGATGCCGAACCTATGCCTTTACTGGAAGAGCTACTTACTCGACTCTCCAAATCTCATTTTTTCACTAAACTTGATTTGTCTAAAGGATATTGGCAAGTTCCTTTATCTGAACGCGCCAAACCTCTCACGGCTTTTTCAACACCTAGAGGTTTGTTCCAATGGAATTTTATGCCTTTCGGTCTTATGAACGCACCAGCTACATTCGTACGCATGATGCGCCGAATCCTATCTTATCGGTCAGATGTCATTGCATATCTAGACGACATCTGTCTTTTCAGCGATACTTGGGAAGATCACTATTCAGGGTTAGATGAATTGCTGTCTACTTTGCGTGAGCACAACCTGACAGCGAAACCCTCTAAAGCCTATATTGGTTTTAGCGAAATTTCTTTCCTAGGCCACCGAGTTGGTCATGGTTTCCTAAAGACAGAGGACCATAATACTAGTAAGATACTTAACATCTCAATCCCTAAGACTAAAAAACAGGTGAGAAGTCTGTTAGGTCTTATTCAATTTTATGGCAGATTCATTCAGAATCTATCCTCTATCATGGCACCTCTTTCAACACTTCTAAAGAAAGGTTCGCCTAATGTGGTCCACTGGTCTCAGGAATGCCAATGCTCTCTGGATAAGATTAAAACATTGTTTTCAACACCACCTATTTTAGTGCTACCCACTAAAGATAAAACATTCGTTCTTCGTAGTGACGCTTCATCCACTGGGATTGGAGCGGCACTAATGCAAGAGTACTCTGGAACTCTGCATCCTGTAATGTATATTTCCAGAAAACTTAACGCGGCAGAAAGGAATTATTCGGTTTTAGACCGTGAGCTATTAGCTATGGTTTGGTCGATCCTCAAACTACAGAGATTCCTTCTAGGCGCACATTTCATAGTAGAAACCGACCAAAAAGCTCTTACTGCTATACAGAGTAAGAATTTGAAGAGCTCGAGGTCTACTCGATATGCAATTGCTCTTCAACCTTTTCATTTCTCTGTGCGAGCTATTCGTGGATCAGATAATGTGATGGCAGACATTCTGTCAAGATGCCCACATGATTCCACATAACTATTAGGGCTTAGACTTCTTGATATGTCTAGTTCTATGGTAGTTCCTTTTCTATATCATGATAGATACACATTTGTAATTTAATAATATAATGATTGTATAACTACATAGCGGTTCATTGATGTTTATTCACCGCTGTGCTTTGATGATTTTTTCTTCATAAATCATAAATTTAAGATATCTAATACGAAATGATGATATGAATTTTTTTGGGCATCGTGTAATTGCCAGAATTGTATTATACTTTGATGACACCTTCCTGGAAAAATATACTTGTAGAGAAATAATTTCTCTCAGTTTATGAGACACATTCTCACCAGTCGCTCCATAAGTCGACTTAGCCTCATATTAGGCGTTATAGGTATTCCTGATATTTTCATCTGCGCATTATTCATGCGTTGTGAGCCTATTGTACGTTGCTCCTAGATGTATTGGAAAAAAAATGTTCCATTTTTTTTTTCCCGGGAGGTGTGGTAAGACTGTTACGTGCAGTCTTTGATATCTTACAATATTATACATTAGTATACTTGTTATGTTCGCAAATATTTTGTAAACAAAATAGGTAATTTTTTAGTGCTTAAGGGAAAGTCATTATTGAGTTACTTCCCTTGAAAGTTGTGCCGTCTCTTCGATCGAACTCCGCGGATGAATCCATTTTACTGCGATTTATTCGTTGTTTGGGTAATAATAGATTGTTCTTGCTTCAGAATATCTATGGCCTGAATTTATGTGTATTGTTTGTCTGAGTAGGACGAGTCTGTCTTATATCTGTATATCTTTACATATCTAAGTCGAACTATATGTTCTGTTGTCTCTAGAGAGGTCAAAGGCTATTCGGCGGATGTGCCGCTAGAGAGTGGTGTGATTTGGCTTCGTCCTGATAGGGACTGTGTTTTCTATGTCGGCTTGTCGCCGGGGAAAAAGTGATCTCAGTATTTGTGGGGAAAGTGATAGTCGTCTAGACCTATCGTGTATGCTTTACCCCAGTGTTTATTCGTATTGCCAAGGAATGGCAGAATCATATTTCTGATACCAAGGTAATAATAGACACTCTTATGAACTCTCGTACAAAGCCACCATTTTCGATAGGTACGATTTGAATGTCTAAGAGAATATATTTGACTCGATGAAAACGACTTCGATTCCTAGCAGCACTATATCCTGTAGAATGCAGTCAATTGTTCATGATCAAATCTACAGAGCAATGAAATGTTTTATGAATGACTAACTTTAGGACAGATTCATTATCTGTATCCAAACGTGAGTGACAGCTCACGAGTGAAGCCATCTTGGAACCAAACATGTAGTGACTTTCAAGAAGAGAAAAGGGATGCCCGTATTATCGCTTGTTTAGTCCAGAGATCACTGCTACACATGAGAACCCGTTATTAGCGGTTCAATATTATTATATGGAAAAATATGTGCTGAACATTATGTTGGAGAATCATCGCTAAACGAGATTAGGTTTAGAAGCCATCTGAAATATTGTTTATAAGCTGACGTGCTCAGTCAGTGAAGTCAGATGATATATATGTATGGGCGATACTGAGGGCTTGGCTACTGACAGTCCTTTATACTATTATTCTACATGAGTGCCCATGTAACATTGCAAGACCATTTATCCACTGTACCATGATGTATTATGCCAACCTGTGATTTGTCACTATCTGTGCTGTCGAGTGTGTACGTCCAATTAAACTTTAGTAAAGGTACACAGTCGTTGGTGTCGATGACTTCCAGCCATACATGAGTGTGAGAAAAGAACATTTGTCAACACCACGAACCCTTATTATCATTCGCACATTATACACTCAATCCATGTCTACACACCACTGCGTAGGTCAAGTTGACATTCCATACACTACAGTGGATCAAACAACACCATAGAGATCTTATCAACTGATGATGATGATGATGTCTGCTTCCATCCACTTATATCTATCTTTTGGTGGATATCATTAACTGGGGAATAAAGGAGGAATTTATCAAAGAGATTACAAAGGGAACATGAATTACGACTAAGGGAGTTTGAGTTTCAGGGCCATGCTCCTGAAAATGGTGCCAGTCCCTTTGCCTCTGATGCCACTGCTAGCCAAGGAGCCTCAACCTCAGCTATGAATTTTCATTTCGATCATTTTGTTGAGAAAGACGATGATATAGAGAGCTACCTAAATAGGTATGAACTATTAGCTACCACGTATGGGTTAGAGAGAGAAAGGTGGAGCTTAAAGTTATCTCAGGGACTTCGTGGGGCAGCTTATGAAGTTTTTGCAAAAATGAGCAGAGGTGATCAGGAAAATTATGACATGCTAAAGCAGGCTCTTTTGTTAAGATATGAAAAGAATGCAGAATTCTATAGGAAAAAATTTAGGAATGCTAAACTACTGTCAGGTGAAACCTATCACCAGTTCTCTGCACGAATAGCTACATACTTGGAGAAATGGACTTCTCTGGGGAAAACCCAAGATCTTAAGGAAATGGTCCTTATAGAGCAACTAAGAGAGTCCATGGCTCCAGACCTGAGAAAGTTTCTCATGGAACAAGGTGCAGAGAGGCTGGGTGAGTTGCTAAATGTTGCTGAAAGGTATCAAGCAGCTCAAGCAGAGGTAACAGGTAATAAAAAGAAACAAGTGGATAACTTTAGGGCACCACAGAACTTTAATAAATTTGATCCTAGGGATCAAAACAAAGGTAAGCATCAATTTGATAGGCCACGGTATGAAAATAAAAATAAATTCCCACAATTCGATGAAAGGAAATATGATGAAAGAAAATCTTTCAACCAAGGAAAAAGGTGGTGTAAAAATTGTAAGATGAACAATCATGACACTGACCGTTGCAGAAGGAAACCTGTGTATATGGCAACCCTTCAGGTCAGGTCGACCTCAAGACAGGAGGAGGATATTATGTTGGATACCACTCCAGAAGAGATGAGGAAGGCACAGACTGGGGATAAAACACTCAAGCCTTGTTTCAGGAAATTGTCAACTTATCATACAACTCCAGGCAAGGGAGATTTTTACATGAAAAACAAGTTGATGTATAGGAAGACTGGAGCTAGATCCAAAGGTCAAGGACAACTGGTACTTCCTAAAAGATATAGGGCAGACTTAATAAGGAGCCTACATGTGAAACCAGATGGGGACCATGAGAAGATAGGTACCATCCTCCAAAAGGTGGCTCACAATTATTATTGGCCCAAAGCAAGATGGGACATTGAGAATTTTGTAGAAAGGTGTAGCATAGCACATGAGGGAACACCCACAAGTGGGAACATTGATCAGGACCTGGACACGCCACGGGGCAAAATTAGGCCTGATAATAAAAAGAAAAATAGATTTGATAAAGTGGACCAAATGGAATGGGAAGCCCCTTTTCACGGACAAGCTTCACTTAACTGTTTTACAATGGCCACTATGCGGAGAGTGCAAAAAGATGTCTTACCCCAGGATAAGCCGACAATCCCTCAATCGGACTTAAACAAACTGGAGGAAGAAGATGTAGAGAGGAAATCTCTCATCAAGAATTTTAAGTGGGGAGAAAGCCCCAAAAGAAGAATTGGTAGCGGTCGTTTTGTGCATGATAATTCTGGGAGGAAAAATCATCACTATAAAGCTTCGAGTGGAAGAGACCATACCGGTGCATGGACAAATAGGTCCACAAAATTAAAGGTCCATATGTAGCTTTGTTAAGAACGTGGACTGATGAAAAGGCAGAGGAAAACATTACATCTTCATACCAATATGTGAATGAGCTGACCACTCGTTTAAAAACTGGCTGGAAACTTGCCAATAAAAATTTGAAACAAGCCAGGAAGAAACATGCTGCCTATTATAACAGGAAGGCGAAAGACAGAAATTTGGCTGTGGTAGAGAAAGTACTGCTTCTTTTGCCCGGGAGTCAGAATAAGTTACAAATTGGATGGCAGGGTCCATATACAGTTCTAGAGAAGGTGTCTAGAACAAATTATAAGATAGATAAGAAGGGGAAAGAAAAAATCTATCATGTGAATCTCCTGAAGAAATATTTGGAAAGAGAACATCAGGAAGAGACACACTTGTTGACCTTGTCCATCGCCATGGAGATGAAAAAGGAACCACTTTCATCATTTGAATATCCATTACACCCCTGTGAGACAGCAGCACAGGTGAAAATCAGTACACACATTTAACGAAAACTCAGAAAGAGAGAGTGCAACAGGTTCTAAATAATCATGCAGAGGTGTTAACAGACCGACCAGGGCATACAAACCTATTGGAATATGATATGAAACTGATAGACCCCACACCTGTCTGTATGAAACCATATTCGATTCCGTTTGCTAAGGAGAAAGCTTTGAAGGAAGAGATAGACTATCTATTGAAGGAAGGAATTATTTCACACAGTGAATCTTCGTATAGTTCCGGTGTTGTACTCTTAAGGAAGCCCTCTGGAGAACATAGACTCTGTATAGATTACAGGAGACTGAATGCTATTACAGAAGGACAGGTGGATCCATTGCCGGATACAAATCAGCTGTTTGCCAGACTAAATAAAGCTAAATATTTCTCAAAAGTGGATCTGAGTAAAGGATACTATCAGATTCCAGTAAAGCCTGAGGTTAGACCATACCTAGCTTTTAGTACCTCAGAAGGACACTATGAGTTAATAGATTGCCAGTTGGATTGAAGAATGCGCCTAGTGTCTTCTCTAGAATGATGAGACAATTGTTGGATGTAAACATTTCGGAGGAACGTAATGAATCCCTGAGTTGCCTCTTTGATTGAGGATATTCCGAATGTTTCATACAGGATAATAGGAAGATTATGGGATCCACTACGAAAACTCTGCTATCACCAGGTATATGTTATCTCCTCATAACGTACATTTGGAGGGAAATATAATGTTCTCTGGACATGTCATTGCGCAGACTCAGAGAAGAGAAATGGTGAATACGGGTTGCGAAGCAGCATTAAGCAAGCATTCACACTTGCGGCTGTTCCGTAACATAACCGAAATATATTATTGGTTGTAGAAGTCTGAGGCAGATTTCATGAGTAGTGCCTACTCTGAATGGACCCAACTACATAAAACCATGATAGCACCACAGCAGAGTAAAGTCAAGTTGACTTACATTTATCTATGTGTATATAGAATAAAGGACTGACATGGGATGTCTGTTTTAAGAGGGGAGGTGTCGTGAAATATTCTAATCCACATATATAAATTAAAAGGTAAATATAAAGCCTAACAAATACATATAATAAAGAAAGGAAGAAGAATGGTAAAGAACAGTGCTGTCACAATGACAGTACTCGAAATTCCCTTTGTTTTATGCTTCGTCTGCAAATTGTAACGTTTCCACGTTAAATATAAGCCACTGCATAAATACAAGCGTTTCCACAACACATTAAAACGGGTATTGCATTTCTAAGAAAAACATTGAGAGGCACACTGCGTAATGACCTAAATTAATCCTAACATTAATTATACTACGTTACCAAAACGAACGAACAGATGGACTCAAATAGACAGAAGGGAGGGCTGAAAATCAGGAACGCATGCAAAATTAAACACGCGTCTCGCTATTAATGCCACCCCCAACAAGCGTAACGCGATACACAATTACTACTATCACGCGTGTAAGGCCACATGCACTAACTTTTTCGGACGGACAGTGATAAAAACACTGACCTTCCCAGAGTTAGGTTTTAAAAAACCTGGAAAACGCTTATTAGAAAAGATAACATTAGATGGGTTTACGTTTGAAAACATTACAGTACCCAGACAGCACATCTTCGAAACAGGAGGTAGAAGAAATTGCATATTTTGAACGCAGCCACTTAGCTCTTTTAAATTTGTATATTTGGGTTCCTTAGGGCTTGCTGACAAAGAATATGTAAAACGTTACGCAAATAGTCTAGGAATTAACAAGTTATAGCCAAAATAAAATGATGGTGCTGTCAGACAACACCCAAAATCAGAATCGCTCAGTGGTAGATTTTTTTAAACCGCCATTGTACGGGAAATGGGCCACAAGTTACATTTGAACTGATTGGCTGGAATGATATGTAAGGCTAAACACGATTAGTCGGACTATAAATGCTATCCTTGGTTGTTAGGGGAGACGTAGGAAGGTAAAATTTTTTCAAACACTTGTCGAAACGTGGCTCCATTGGCCAGACTCGCTGATATAATCACTTAGGAGCGTTAGTTCAAGACCACTAGTTCAAATAAGCTTGATAAAGCAACAGTGCGTTGAAGCCAGCTCATATTTTTGCTAAATAAAAGCCTGGAACATAAGCAGATGGGAATTTGTGCCAGTATTTGTGCCAGAATTCATTGCTAGTCAACGTATCTGTGTTTATTTCCATGAATTGTGGGACTGTGGTCTTAACGTTATTGAGCAGCACCTGGTCAGAGCTTTGCTGAATCCAGAGTCGGACAGCATACTCCTTGGTCCATTTAGCTATCAGTGAGGTGTCTCCAGAGCCCAGGGGAGAAATCGAGCAGAGGAGTCTTTTCCTGCCGCCATCACGCAAGATAAGCTGATGTGGCCAGCTGAGCTCAACATTATGTACCCCCATCTTAAAATGACAGTGTAAAATACAATTAAGAGGGGAATTTAATTGTTTAATATCAGGAACTGAGAACATCTCCAATACTAGTTCCAATAAAGACAAACTATTGAAGTCATGATGACAAATACCAACAGAGCTTGAACAAAACAAAACCAGTATTACCTCATATTACTACTACACCACTGACACACATAGGATACTATTAAAAAATACATGTCACTACAAGATTCATATTGAGAAATTCTGTACATATAACTTGTAATTAAAATTGATTGTGATTCCTGGTTCCATTTGTATTTGAATCAGGACACATATTCATTCATGACAGCACTGAATACATATTGTTATTTAAAAAGTTATCAGTGACTCCTTTAAGATATCCTTGTAGAGTGTTTTATGTATGTGAGTGTCACAGTGTTGTCAAGTGTAGTGGAATAAATTAAATTGTTTATCTGTCTGTTGTTGTTTTGACTTACACTTCATCATACACATACCCTAGACATATAACGTAGTCATCACACTATTCCAGAATAATTCTGACTGAGGTATACATATGTGGCAGCAAGTAAGGTTATATATAATACACTACTCTTATTAGATATATATATACCTTCACAGCTGATCTCAGTCAGTACACTAAGTCCCCTATAAATATTTATAACATCCCACTTCACCACAACACGTAAAGACACTTACTGGAGTTATTGCATTTGGTCCCACGAAAGCGGACGGATTGGAACTCTGTTTATTTATTTCTGAATGTTCTACAGGTTTTATGTTGGTGGTTTGTGTGTTCGTTGTTGTGAATTTTCATATTTGTGATTTTTGATGTATTCTTATGTTGTAGTGATGATATGCATCATTTTCATATATATTTCTTCTTTAATAAATTTTACTCATTTATTAACGCGCTGTTCACGACCCTTTCATCCATAATTAATATTACAAGCTCTTTACTATAGTCTCTATTTTGATAAGAGAAAAGAGAGAGAGCGGGAGGTGCTTAGACTATATAAGTGTGCTGAGGCTTATAGAGAGAGAGATAACTTTTTTTCTTACTAAATCTTCTTTAACGTTGGTCTCAAGTCCACCCCCCTATTTACACCTTATCTATGTGTAATCTATAATTTTTCCAGTTCACTATCATTGTCGATTTCACTATAATTGTCTAACTCGACAAATACTTTTACACTTTAACCCAACCACGACAGTCCTTCAGCATAAAGAAGGGAAACCCGAGACCTGTAAACAGTAAATAAATATTAGACAAACATAAAGGTATGTTTTCAGGCACTCGTAAGAAATAAAGAAGTAGAAAACTAGACAACAGAAAAACAACAGACGGAGTGGCTTACCCAGGACTCAAACCCAGGACCTCCGTGCGACAACCCCGCCTAACTATGCAAACGAATCACACTGTCCTCCCTGTCATCTAGACATCACCAAAAATGATGTTGGCCACTCGAAAAGCAGCAGCTGAGAGTCTTTTTCAGGCCATAAATCGAGGATTCCTCAGCAAGAGAGAGGCTGGTAAGAAAACGAAGATGGCTGTATAGCGCTCCACCTATATCCCAGTCTTGACATATGGATGCGAGTCATGGACAATGTCTGCAATCCACAAACGCTAGATCAAACCTCAGAAATGAGGTATCTAAGGAAGGTGGTTGAAGTAACAAGAAGAGACATGGTCCGCAACCAGACGTTACATCAAGGCCTAAAATCCCACACCCTGCAGACCCAAGTAGAACAGTCCCAACTGAGATGGTTTAGCCATGTCTGCAGAATGGGAGAAGATCGGCTACCACGACAAGCATGAGAAACAAAGAGCCTGGGATCCAGACCCCCAGGACGACACAGAGTCCGCTGGGAGGACAAAATTAGACAATCTTTGAAGGACCGAGGACTAGAATGGAACAAGGCCAGGAGGAAGACAGCCGATAGGATAGTCTGGCGCTCTCTCTCCCAAACCTCTACACCTCACGGTAGAAGGGGAACGACTACGTAAGTAAGTAAGTTTCCCCACATAATAAAAAGGTTGAGAAAGGCCGTCTAACATTTCATGTCGTATAATACGAGTTATGAGCTTTTGGATGCGGCTGCCAAACTCATCATGTGAAACAATTGGCTACAGAAACCACAGGTTCACAAAACTGTGACAGTTGCAGTGGCTGCTCCATCCTCTACATAGAGCAAAAAGGAACATGATGATAATAATGATGGTTGCATCAATAAATGATATAATTATCAAATTTCTGACATTCAGGTTCAAAATTGACAACCCTCCTTCCTCATTGTTTTTTTTTCTCTCCATTCCCCTCTCCGCTTTCTACGATACCTATTTCTGCATTTTGACACAGACTTCTAGAAATTGTAAATAAAGCTAGCAAGGGATGTAATTTCATCCTGGGGGAGGTTCGTTCATTTCTTTTCAATAGCAGTTATGTCTAGCCCAGGTCGAGGTGAGAGTCTGAAATCCTGATTTCACAAGAAATGAATGTAATAAACATGCCATATGGTCAATCCGGTTACGTATAAATAACTTTTTCAACAGACATCGATGACGTCATTACACCAGAGCCCTATCATTATTATTATTATCTATGTATTTCTTAGCAAGGAACGCAACACGAAATAACAGGAAAGAACTAGAGTGTGCGATCTCTGTCTGATTTTCTGAGGATGTCACTGAAAAGTACAAAACAATCGCACCAACTTTTCTGGAAAATACGTAAACATTGGGCATTGCACTGTTATTGATATTGTTGATCAGAATCGACCTCATTACACTCCGGGCGAACCCATATGTGCTCAGTCTCCCTCAGCAAACGTCGAAGGGTTTGAATGCTAATTGTTCCTGTAGCGCATTGGTTACATACACGAATGATGCATCCTCGCATATGTCCATCTCTCCTAGTCTTACCTTTGAAACCAAATTCCATCAATCTTTACCTTGTTGATTCATCTATTGCCGTGTCATTCTCTAACAGGCGATCAGTAATTGTCTTTAGTATTTCTCACTTATCCATATCCAATGTCCGCACTATGGATGCTCTCGAAGCTAGTCTGTCAGCTCTCTCATTACCACGTATCCCTGCATGACCAGGATAGTACATCCACACCAGTTCCTGTATATTCTTGGCTTCTGTGGATCTTTTCCATTCATGCAGGAGCCATCAATTTTGGACCTTCCGAAGCATATACTAAGAGTCTGGAACAGTAACTGCCCTGGTTGATGGAGTTTTCCACAGCAACTTCAGCGCTGCAGTAGCTGCCCAATCTCCATTATTCTCATGCTGGAGAGGGGGGCAAGGGTTAACAAGACAGGTTCTTCCTAAATAGAAGGTAACGCCTGCTCGAATACATAGCCTCTGTCACAAGCCAGCCGTACCTGTTCGTGGTGCCCCCTGCTTTTGCATATACGGCCCTGGCGAATGGCGAATAATTGGCGCCAAATAACCGGTCCCCCGAGTCTACGGGGTAAAACAAATGACTATGGGAGGGGGTCCCTGCTGAATCTCCTCAGATGAGCATGCCCCCCTGTTAGGTGCGGAAACATTGGGCCCACCGGCGTGTGGACATGTCTCTAATTCCCACCAAGGGCATGCCCAGGGAACTCACCCTGGTAAAACTAAAGTCAGGAAGTAAACCCTGCAAAAAAATCAGTGCAGGAGGAGCATGACCGTCTTGGTTGACAATCCACCTAACAGAAGGAAAACTTCACACAAACACGGGAAAGAAAGACTCGCTAATCCGGAAAGACAGCTTTCCTAGGAGAGACAACTCTGGTGACAAACAACCGCTGCCTCGCAGGAAAGTCACGTTAACCAGAGGCTATGGAAGCAGTCCCAAACAAATGTATGCTGAAGACGGATGCACTGGGCCACAAGACGCACATGATAGTGCAACGCAAATGCATTGAGATGACAGATAAAAATGTGACTCAACGAGATGGTGTTCGACCCCAAGGAGACCCACCAGGTGGGAAGAGTGCAGGACCTCTCGACGGGGTCCACCCAAAGCTACTGGTGTTCACCTATCTTCGCATCGTGGAGCCAGGGCGCGGAATTCTAGGGAAAATTCAACTCACCAATACACATAGAAAAGAACACTAAATATACTTCAGTGGAATACAGAAGGAGTCCTAAAGAAGAAACTACCGCTCGCTAAAAAATTACACGATGAACAAATTGACATAGCCTGCATTCAAGAAACACACCTAAATTCAAACTACAGATTCTCTGTAAGAGGATATGAATCTTTCCGGCTCGACAGAGAGGGACATAAAGGAGGAGTACTCATGTTAATCAGAAAGTCCTTGCCAAGCAGAGAGCTTTCTGTTGCTGCAAACGGTCAAGCGGAAATTACAGTAGCTGACATTACGATAGATGACCAGACCATAAGAGCATAAGAGTGACCATAGTCACAATGGAGATTAAGCGCACCAACTGCTTGGTCGTTGGTTATTTCAACAGCCATTCAGAAAGGTGGTGTTACACAGAGGCTGATACTCGTAGCATTGAGATAGAGGACTGGGAGAGTGACACGAATCTGCGACTGATCAACAGAGCAGATGACACACCCAGCGTCTACTCAAGAAGATGGCAATCAACTTCAACACCCGACCCTGCGTTCTCAACAGGCGACATCAGCCATTAGATCGAACTCATTGTACTCAACCAATTGGCAGGCAGTGATCACAAACCGATAAAGCTAACAATTAATATGGAACATACACTCCACTTCCATAAGCCATTAACCCGCTGGAACTACTAAAATGCCAAATGGAACAAGTTCTCAGCACTGACAGAAGAATACTATGGTCAGATAAACACCCAAAACAAACGAATTGGAGAAATAGCTGACGGATTTAACAAAGCCATTCTGAAAGCTGCCCTAGAATCAATAGAACGAGGGGCAGGAAAAGATTTAAAGCCGTACTGGACACAAGAACTCAAAGAACTAGAAGAACGGGGGAGAGAAGCCAGAAATGTAGCAGAAAAGGACAAAACAGTTGAGGAAAACATCGCCTACAAAGCTATCTCTGCAAAGTACGGAAAAATTGTTCAACCAAAAATTGCTGGATCAAAACAACAGAAAACCTTAACCTCGACAAAGATAACAGAAAATTATGGAGGCTCGCCAAAGCCTTAAATAATGAGGAGTGCAAAAATAAGGAAATAGCCCTACAGCAAAATGAGAAAATACCGACAAAGAAAGAAGCAGCAACTGTCTTTGCCCAAAAATTCTCACAGGAGAGCCAGATAAATGTTCCACTTGATAGAAAACAAGAAATTATCAAAAAGCAAGAACTTTTCAAAAATATAACACCTGTTACAGAAAAGCACATGACATCAAACATTACATGAGAGAGCTCGGGGCAGCCATTGTATCCCTTAAACAAAGAAAGTCACCTGGAAAAGATGGGGGTAACAAATGACACGATTAAAGAGCTAGAGCCTATTGCCAAGAAAACCCTCCTGCAGATTATGAACAATAGCTGGAAACGTGAAATTGTGTCACAGACCTGGACAGAAGCAGGATTAGTTCCAATTCTCAAAAAGAATAAAGACCGAATGGACCCCAACAGCTATAAGCCCATCAGCCTTCTAAGCTGCACTGGAAAGCTTAAGGAGAAAATGATCAATACCAGATTAAGTTGGCACCTCGAAGGAAAACAAATTCTACTGCACCTACAAGCAGGCTTCAGGTAACACAGGTCTACAGAGAACCATGTCATCTACTGTTATGTTACCATAAGAACTAGAACTATACTGAATTTAAGTAACAAATCAATGTAATTTAAAATCAAATGGTTTTTAAAATAAGAAATGCAGCTTGGCTGGTTGAGAGCCTTGTCATCAGAAGAAGCGAAGACGGTTAACCATTGCTGTCCACTGCGCATGCACTAGTGTCAACATCCAAGTGTAGTTATGAGGACTATTTGAACGTAATCGTTCAGTATGAAAACACTTCACCTACATTGCACTGGAAATCGAAGATGCTTTCTAAGAAGGAAAGCACACATTAGCAGTTTGGGTAGGTGTCGTGAAATTCTACATCCACATATATAAATTAAAAGGACAATATAAGGTCTAACAAATAAATTTAATAAAAGGAAAGAAGAATGGTAAAGAACAGTGCTGTCACAATGACTGTACTCGAAATTCCCCTTGTGTTTTCCTGCGTCTGCAAATTGTAACGTCTCACGTTGATAGTAAAGCCTTCTGCAGTATACACGCGTTTCCCAAACACACTAAAAAGTGTACTCCATTTCTAAGAAAAACCTTGAAATACGCAAGTTGACCTAGAATTAAAATTCCATTCATGTCTTTTTCTACACTATGTTACCAAAAACAAAAGACAGATGGACTAAAGATAGAAAGAAGGGAGAGGCAGAAAGCAGGCACAGGCAATACTAACACGAGTCGCGCGATACACAATTACTACCATCACGCGTGTAAGGCCACAAGCACTAGCTTTTTTTCAAATCGACAGTGATAAAAACACTACCCATACCAGAGTTAGGTTTTTAAACTTACAAAATTCTTATTGGGAAACATGACATTATACTGGATAACGTTTGAAAACATTACAGTACCCAGACAGCACATCTTCGAAACAGGAGGTAGAAGAAATTGCATATTTTGAACGCAGCCACTTAGCTCTTTTAAATTTGTATATTTGGGTTCCTTAGGACTTGCTGACAAATAATATGTTAAACGTTACGCAAATAGTCTAAGAATTACCAAATTATAGCCAAAATAAAATAGTGAGGGTGTCAGACAACACCAAAATCAGAATCGCCCAGTGGCAGAATTTTAGGCCACCATTGTACGGGAAATGAGTCTCCATGTTAACTCCTATTTGATTGGAGCGCAACAAATGTAAGGCTAAACACGATTAGTCAGACTATAAATACTATCTTGTGTTGTCAGGGGAAACGTGAGAAGGGGTACTTTTTTGAAAAGATGTGTAGACATGGCCTGATTGGGTAGAGCTGCGAATATACTCAATTCAGAGCGTCTGTTCAGGGCCACATCTTGTAATAAACCTACTAAGAAACAGTGCGTTGAGCACCAGGATATATTTTTTCCAAATAAAAGCCTGGGACATCGGCAGATCGGAGTTGTGCTATATTCATTGCCATTCAACGTCACTGTGTATTATTTCCATGAATTGTGGTAGGTTTGAAATATTTGACATCTTTTTAAATGAAAATTGAATGTAAATTGATACTTATGTCTGTATATATGTGTGGTTCAGTAGCGAACATGAGGTAAAGCCTATAGTGCTCCAGCCTGAACAGAAGGTGTCGGAGGAAAGTAAAACTACATGGAATTGCCAAGCAGTACACTGACACCTAGATTATTGACTAGAAAGAAATAATGCTGGAATTGCAGAGGCGTAGTAACCATTAAGGAGGAATATACTGGTGTAAAGTATTTCAGATGAAGCTGACAGTTGGCATAACGCTCTGAACTCAGGTTTGTTTTGTATTGTGCTCAGTGTAGAAATAGAGTATAAATTGGTTCTGAAGTAGGAGGTACAACCTTCTTGTTTCAGGGACCGTGGTCTTAAAGTTATTGAGCAGCACCTGGTCAGAGCTTTGCTGAATCCAGAGTCGGACAGCATACTCCTTGGTCCATATATCTAACAGTGAGGTGTCTCCAGAGCACAGGGGAGAAATCGAGCAGAGGAGTCTGTTCCTGCCGCCATCACGAAAGATAAGCTGATGTGGCCAGCTGAGCTCAACATTATGTACCCCCAACTTAAAATGACATTGTAAAATAAAATTGAGAGGGGAATTTAATTGTTTTAATGCCAGGAACTGAGAACATCTCTAATACTAGTTCCAACAGAAACAAACTATTGAAGTCATGATGACAAATACCAACAGAGCTTGAAAAAAATAAAACAAAACCAGTATTACCTCATATTACTACTACACAATTGACACACATAGGATACTATTAATAATATATGTCACTACAAGATTCATATTGATAAATTCTGTACATATAACTTGTAATTAAAATTGATTGTGATTCCTGGTTCACTTTGTATTTGAATCAGGACACATATACATTAATGACAGCACTGAATACATATTGATATTTGAAAATTTATCAGTGACTCATTTAAGATATTCTCATAGAGTGTTATATGTATGTGAGTGTCACAGTGTTGTCAAGTGTGGTGGAATAAATTAAATTGTTTATCTGTCTGTTGTTGTTGTGACTTACACTTCACCATATACATACCCTAGACATATAACGTAGTCATCACAATATTCCAGAATAATTCTGACTGAGGTATACATATGTGGCAGCAAGTAAGGTTGTCTGTAAAACACTACACCTATTAGATACAGATACCTTCACAGCTGATCTCAGTCAGTACATTAAGTCCCCTATAAATATTTATAACATCCCACTTTACCACAGTAGGCATGGAGAAAGCAGTTGATAAAGTTTAGAAAGATGGACTTACAGGTTAACATGCTTAAAAACGGAGTCGATCGAAGAATGTACAACTGGATCAGTCACTATCTAACAGACAGAACAGCAAGATTGCAAGAGCATGGACAGTTTAGTGAAAAGATTACAATGGAGCAGGGAGTCCCACAAGGTGGTGACCTTTCACCTACACTCTTCCTTATATATATATATAAATGACATAACAAAATCTTCCACAAGAATGTCCACAATTCCCATTAAGCTGATGACCTGGCCATGTGGACTTCAGAAGAATACATCACCACAGAAAGAGTGCGCATGCAAGATTCACTTCTAGCCCTTGAAAGTTGGTCCAGAAAGTGGTTGCTCAAAATCAATGAACAAAAACCAACACACACTATTTTTTACCTTGTCAAACAAACCACAGCAAGCAAAACTACAACTAAATGGGCAGGCTATACGAGAAGTAAAAACACCAACATACTTAGGTATCACACTAGACCACCTCATGACATGGAAATCGCAGATAACAAAACACAACAGAGCAAATCTGCGCATGACCATCATAAAAAAGTCAGCTGGTACCAAATGGGAATATCCTCTAAAAGCTGTAGCCTACCTGTATCGAAATATGTCAACAAATGTTTTTGACCAATCGCTGCACGAGCTGAAACCCGGTCTCAGGAACCGTAGGCTGCAGGATTGCTAGAGGGAATCTGTGTAAACGTGAATGTGTACTTGTGACTTCAGGCAAAGATAGGGTATGTCCCTCGGAACAGTGAGCACAGTAAAATACCAGGAATCTTAAACTTTCATTAGATACATGGATTTAAGTTGTAGAAGCATGGACACAGGAGTTATGAGTGATTACATGCAGTAATAACTTGGAGCGAAGGCTGGTTTCCCCGGGTTCAACTGTGATTGCAAACACTACAAGGGAGGCAGAAAAAGGTTAGCTTGTTTAAATGGTAGCGCCCAATTGGCCGGTTTAAACAAGACCTGGATGGAAGGAATCGGTTGGGAAACACCGGAAGAATAAATTATCGGAGTTTTGTCAGATCGACAGATCGGGCAGAAAGTGGTTGTTTTACTGAAATTTTGGTAAACATAAACTGACCCAGCCAGCCAATCGAATCGCTTGTCTTCCGTTTGTCCGCTACCTGTAATAAAAAGGGAAACAAATCTGGAATATTTCTCTTGAACCGCCAGAACCAAATTCGTCAGAGGACAGAATCAGATTCTACCCCAGCTCCTTCGCCATTTGCCAGTGAAGCAGACTGCATGGGTTTATTAAAAGCCTGTTGAATCTGAGATTGTGGGTAAGAGAATTAAGTCATAATATGTATAATATTAATTACTAGTGTTTAAGGGAAGTGATTGTGTGTGTAAAATCTCATTGTGTGATTCATAGAAGGAAAGCTGCTTTGTGCTGTATAAATTATGTTCGACATTTAAACTAAGGCCGGACGGAATGAAGGTTGTTAGTTTTAGAAGCTTTTAAAGCCTTTTCTGATTGCTGGACTAGACAATACTATCAGGAAATAGTAAAAGAGGAAAGATTGTAAATTTAATGTATTGTTTGAGTAGGCCTATACACTCAACACTCGCCATAAGGCCTATGCAGTTAATGATGTCAATCCTGGACATATTGGAAAAGTGTGTGTTGTAATGCTGTAATGCTGTGTTATATTATTGCATAAAACTTATTTAGACACTCAACACTCACCATAAGGCCTATGCAGTTTTGGTGATGTCGGTCATGGACATATTAGGAAAGTATGTGTTGTAATGTTGTTATATTATTGCATAAACCTATTTGTCACTGACTGAGTCTACCATTTGTCACTGACTGAGTCTACCTTTCCTGTGTTATCATCACTTATTCTGAACTGCCTCACTAATCTACAATCTGGGTAGGAGGATTTTAGAGCCAGATGCTATGTAAGACCTATTACATTTCAGGTCAGAGGTATCCTGTCACTCATCTTGTTAGCAGAGAAGAACATTGGTGTTGTACCTAGCGGTGTATGATTTGAACAAGCACCCTGTACCTACATCAGTTGGAAGAGTGGGGACCCTCAGTGTTGGGCTTCTCCATCTTATATTCTGGCTTCAAGGAAAAGGCGGAAGTGAAGAAGTTAAGTCCTATTAGACAAGACTGACTCGCAGAGCATTGGCGTACCACACCCGGTCATAGTAGTAGTGATGAAAACAGTGATGATTAAATTAGTCTGGAAGCAACATAGACTTTAGTCAGTGTGACATTTTCAAAAGCTACATAACATAGAAATACTTTGAAGATAAACTCAAGTGATCTCAATAACATTGTAGTCAGTGTGACATTTTCAAAAGCTACATAACATATAAATACTTTGAAGATAAATTCAAGTGATATCAGTAACAGTGAAGTCATTGTGACAGTTGTCAATATCTACTCCCCTAATGATGAAGATAAACTCAAGTACCATCATTAACATTGGTTCCAGAGGATTAGTTGAACTAAGACTATTTTCATAACAAGGGAGCCTTAACAACTAGGAAAAGACTTTATTTTTAGTGATTGACTTTTATTTGGTGTAGATACATGCAACCTCATCAGTGTGTTTTTTGTTTTAGGGTTTGTGTTTACACAAACAAAACTAAACAGATGACTGTACATAAATAAAATTAAGAAATTGTAGTGCACTGTTTTTATTACTTTATGTCAGCTTTGAATTACTTTGAATTTAATTAAATCCCCTAGATACTATAACAGCCCATAGGTATAATTCTGAGAGGGGCACCATAGAAATCTGGTACTGAATATTACTATCTCGGCCAGAAATTCTTTACAGCCTGACTTTATACCTATGAACTCTATACACCATTGCTCTTTTCTGAGAATGGGGTATTTCTTTTAAGACCAGACTCTTCTCTGGCAACTATCCTAGTATCACCTGATACACCTGGTTGTCTTATTCTTCATAAATTAAGGAACCTCTCGCGACAGTTCCACCAACAAGCACTCTATCTCACTGTGGCAAAATATGCTTTCCTAGTAAAAGAATCACCTGGCATATTCCTGGCATTAAAAGTAAGGGAACACCAAAGATTTCCAGCAAAGCTTTCAACACGTGCATATATTGATGGTTCAGCAAAAAACGCAGTTGAAAATGGGGGTGCAGGCATCCTCATAAAATTAAAGAACAGAATCCAATCTGTGGTAATCACCACCAGTAAATACTGCAAACAATGCTGAAGAAGAAGCCCTGAAACAGGCAGGAGAAACTCTTATTGAATGCAAAGCACATGCAGAAAAACAAATAGTAATCTCTACAGATGCCCTCTCAGTAATAACAGCCCTGAAAAGACACCATGCTAAAGGATGAAAGATCTACTCGTAATAAAGTCTCTTGAAAGACTGGCCAAATGCTTCAACAAGTGCATCGTCCAGTGGATACCAGCCCATTGCAACATATCAGGAAACGAAGAGGCAGACACACTTGCTAAGGAAGTAGGAGCCAAACAACAAAATTATGTAGAGACTACTTACGAAATGGCAAAAACTACTATAAAAGCTACGAATACATTCAAGTCCAAATGGGACAGAGATCACCCAGGCCAATTAAAAAAGTATGCATATCATCAGCTATCAAGGCGAGAACATGTCACCATTTTTCGGCTACGCACTGGACACAACACATTGCGATACCATCTATACCACTAGTACAAAATTGGTGCAACAGACCTCTGCACCTACGGCACCCGCCCGATGACAGTCGAACACCTGCTGCAGTCCTGCCCAACCTACAGCAATTAACGGAGTAGCATTTGGCAACAACCCACTTCTTTCAACGAAAAACTGTTTAGAGATGTCAGGAATCTTGAGTTGACTACTGCCTTTATTAGAGTCATTAATGTGGAAGTCTGAAGGCGAAAGAGGAAAAAGAAGAAGATGCTGGAGAGTGTTGCCATATAAGCTCTATTTTCTTGAGTGATGACCCTACTTTTTAGTCTAAGCGTGAAGCGCCATCCTGATTTCTCAGCACAGAGTACACACCCATCAGTGTACACTAAGGCATTATCATCCCTGGCTTGATCATTTATCAGCGGATTAATTTCCAGCTCCGCTCTCTCATTGCCCCAAGCTCTGCACTCCTTGCTAAGGCTGAAGATGACTTGCTGATAGTTTGTCCACTTTTCATCTGACTTACTCCACTCTTCCCCCTTGAATACGTTTTCTAAGATAGTCACCTGCCCAATCGCTGCCTCCACTTGTGCCATCCAAGACATTGCACTGTGCTTTGAGTGAAAGCTATCGTTAACATCCATTATAATAATCCTTTATAGAAGCCAATAATATATTTTATTTGAATGTCATAGATCTCTTCGCATGTAATACGTTCATAAATAACGGAGAGGGTTAATATTTTACTTTCTAAATATAAGTGCCACCATATATTTTTGCAAGGTTCTTTTTAACTTTAATATTCTGTTAAAACTAAAAAATAAAAATAAAAATAGGATTGATTTTTTTTAAGACAAAAAAATAATCACAGCAAGTAATTAATGTAGACGCGTTTTCATTACACGTAAACAAAATTTAGACAATCAGATTTATGGATAATTCCCAGCAAAGCAAGAAAATCATCACACACTCTCTCACACACAGTGGCCACTTCTCACACTCTTACCTAATTGGCTCCTTTAGTAGTTCTATCGTATCCCTTGGTAACAGAATTATTCCATGAACATAATTCCTATTTCACTATGATTACACTGTCACCCCAGCTGTCGACAAATCCAAATCGGCCCTAGTTCATCCCCCCAAATAAAACTAGTGAGGTGAACGCCGAATATGGTGCTTCTATTTGGCCAAACGATACCATTCTTCCTGTCGTCTTGAGATGCCACAAGTTTCCTGTGATTTTAGCGTTCGCCATGATATTCAACAAAGCACAAGGATAGTCATTTGATCATGTAGGTGTATTCCCCAGAAGCAACCGTTGCTATTGGTGAACCTTATGTAGAGCTTACATAATGAAGGAACACTGGTGATCTTAAAGTATATATTCAGGACATAGGCTATGAAAGCAAACATTTTAAAGACAACCATACAGTTACCCAAAAAATGCTGTGATTAAAGAGATGCTATGGGGAGCCGCGGTAGCATAGTGGTTAGTGCACTGGCTTCCTAGCGCAGTGGTCTATGGTTCGATCCCCAGATGAGGCGGGAATTTTTTAGGCCACAAACGGCTCCTGGGTCGACCCAGCCCCAAATGGGTACCAGAGCAACTCTGGGAAGGATAAGGCGGCCGGCGTGATGCCGACCACATCACCCCTCGTGTGCCGACGGTCAAGATAATATGGGCCTAACACCATATTCCCAATATGCCTCAATGGGCGTGTAACGGGTTCCTTTACCTTTACCTTTTATGTGATTGGTCAAGTTACTCTCGATATAACTATTCTAATTTCTAAGTCTTCTAAATGTACTGCAAGAGATATAAGTTTAAGGTGTTGATTTCAATTCTTCTCTCGTCATTATTTTGACCAGGGCTGTGGAGTCGGAGTCGTGGAGTGGTTGTTCTTTAGTGGAGTCGGTAAAAAATGGCTGACTCCGACATCGAATTTTATGCCTTTTGACTAGTAAACAACTGTTGTCAGAGCAGGACGTCTAAAATTTCAGGAGTAGGAGTAGGAAAGTCTTTAGATCGACTCAACGACCCAGGTTTTGACAAGTAATTTTAATAGAATCACTAATTGCAGGAGCAGAATAGCTTTGGCACATACTTCCTACAGGAAGGCCAATTGTGGTGCCGACTTCTGTGGTCTTCATCATCATCATCAGTTGCCATCTCCACAACGGAGGTTGGCTGTAATGGATCTCCAACGTCTTCTGTCTCTTGTCTTGGTGGTACACTCTGATAGACTCTTTCCCGTCCATCTCTTGATGTTATCTTCCCACTTATAGCGCTGTCTTCCCCATGCACGTTTACCTTCAACTCTCCCTTCTGTTATGGTCTTCTGCAAGGTGTTATGCCTTTTTATGTGGCCAAAGTATTTTAGCTGCCGAACTTTGACCTCTCTCATTAGTTCTCTTTTCATACCTAGATTTTCTAGGACCTCCTTATTTGTTTTCATCTCTTTCCATGAGATACGCCCCATTCTTCTATATATCCACATTTCAAGAGCCTCAATTCTTTCTTCCAAATGCTTATTCATCGTCCATGTTTCTGCACCATACAGAAATGCAGAATATATATAACACTTTATGATTCTCAGTTTTAATTTATGAGATAACTGTTTGGATGTCAGTATATGTTTCATGTTGTTGAATGTAGCTTTGGCCATTCCTATTCTCTTCTTGATTTCTGTTTCACATCTGCCATCTTCTGTTATTATATGACCAAGATATACGTAGCTCTTGACTTGTTCCAGGATTTTCCCATTTACGCTTATCTTTAATGTGGGTTTATCGTCTGTTTTGCTAATTATCATAGTTTTAGTTTTTTCAATATTAATGTCGAGTCCATATTCATGACTTATACTGTTCACTTGCTTCACTAGTTCTTGTAACTCCTGTTCGCTTTCAGCTAACAACACGGTATCATCTGCATATCTAAGGTTGTTTATTGATCTTCCACTGATGTTCAGTCCTGGTATTTCCTGTATCTGTTTGAAAATTTTTTCAGTGTATAAATTAAATAGGCAGGGGGACAGCACACAACCTTGTCTGACACCTCTTTTTATGTCTATGTATGGTGAATAATTCCTTCCCGATCTTACTGTGGCAGTTTGCTCCCAGTAAAGGTTACTGAGTATTCTTATATCTTTTCCATCAATACCTATGTGGTCTTAAAGGAATAAATAAGAGATATTTATGCCTTAATGGTGCATTGATACCAAATATTATATTAGGGTTTAATCCAACATTATATTTAAAAAAAACTGTTGCGGTTTTAGACAAAGGTAACCCAGATTTCGTTTGGTTTGGATTGGTTTTAAGAACCATATTTATTGTACACGGTCGCTCCATCAGTGCTCTGATCTCCTCTCTAAGATCACACAAGGAGGATCTCAGTACAGTGCACGAACTCCGTAGCAACGGCGATGATCCCAATATGTGTGTATACAGGAATTACATATTCTATAAACATTTTTGTGGTAAGTAGGTTTCCTAATTTTTAAATTTTACTCTTTACAATTTCCAATAGCCGGGCGATTTTTAACGTGCGCAACTTGCACACGGGACCTTTCTTTTTTTTCGCCCTTAGCCGAGAAGGCTAGATATCCTATCTAAGAGTGAGCTACCTAAGAAATCAGGGGAGAGTATGACATCATTGGGAACCACAGGTTCTGAAGAAAATTTCCCTGAACTGGGAGCGAACCCGGTGCCTTTAGAATTAGAGGCGGATGCCATCGTTTTTAGCCACTCCGACACCCACAAAGGTAACTCAGGCTTTTGCCTAAGGTCTCGAGTTTTTGAGGTCTTCGCTCATAAATGTATGTTTGTCGATACATCAGGACTTTTATTTAAAAGGGGCATCACAAGCTAACGCTTGTCTAAAGCTCGCAGAACATGAAACCGCCATTGATCAAGTGTCTGTATTAAATAGTAATGTTTTTCTTTATTCCTACTAATCAAGTATCTTATATAGTAATTTTTTTTTAATTCGTTCTCATACTTTGGTATCAATAAGAGTTCTGTATTTTCACTTTCTAACCCAACTCTCTTGCTCACTCTTTCTGTCTGTCTATCTCTCTCGGATCTAATCACTCTCTGACGTATAGCATAAGCTCATCTCTAAATCTCGTTTCCTCGTCACTCTTATTCGCTGTAGGCTTTTCTAATTTCTCTCCCTTTTTCATCATGCACAAATACATTAATTTTGCCATTTCCTCCCTGGGCCCTTCTCACTCTCAAGTCTCATCTTTCAGCATTCATTCACACTCCCCGTGCTTTCTTTCTCTTTACAAATAAAACCCCTTAACCACTCGATGTCGTTCCAAAAAAAAATAAAAAAAATTTTTGAAAACTTTTGCCTGACGTAATCAGACTTGAATCTGGCCCAAAACGAAGATCAATAAAGCCATTCTACCAAAGACTTTCATCCCATTCTCCCAAACGTTGGAAATATTTAGGGGCATCTAGTGTATAGATTTTTAATTTTGTCGTCCGTGGGTCATGCTGGGTACGAGAATATTCCTCTATAGCTTATTCAAATTAGTTTTGTGGTAGTTACATATGCAGTAACGTGCTTGTATAGGAAGGTCTAGGACGTTTAAGGGAAGTAAAAACAGTATTATCTTTTTGTTTTAATTGTGTAATACTTGGCGCTGGTCTCTCGTGGCAAAGGTGCCGGGTTCGATTCACGGAACCGACACCCTCCAGTCTACCCAGCTGTGAATGGATACCTGACTTTGCTCTTGGGTTACGGAAGGAAAAAGCAGCGAGGAAGGGAACTGGTCGTCCAACTCTCGATGCTGGACTTAGTATAGTGAAGTCTCTAACACTTCACTCCCCTACAGCAGTATCTGCTATGGGACTACATACCATTAGTACCCGTGCAGTTCTCGGTGGTCTCTGTAGAGACCTCCCAAACAAATAGGAGTACTGCGTCATCAGGCATCTCGTACTGGACGACTAGTATGAGGTGGTGCATGGGGGGGGGGGGAACTTTAAATACCTCAGAGCTGTCATAGACTGGAAGGGAGGCATCAAAGAAGATTTGGCTACCCGAAGAGCAACAGCTGGGAGACTTTTTCAGGCCATAAATCGAGGATTCCTCAGCAAGAGAAGTTTGCAAGAAAACGAAGATGGCAGTATACCGCTCCACCTATGTCCAAGTCTTGACTTTTGATTGCGAGTCATAGGCAATGACTACAAGTCCCAAAAGTCAGATCCAAATATCAGAAATGAGGTATCTGAGAAAGGTAGTTAAAGTAACAAGAAGAGACATGGTGCGCAACCAGATGATACGTCAAAGCCTAAAAACCCAATCCTTGCAGACCCACGTAGAACAGTCCCAACTAAGATGGTGTGGTGAAAAATTCTAATCCACATATATAAATTAGAACATAAATGTAAAGTAGAACGAAATAATACAAAAGAAAGAAGAATGGTGATAGACCAGTGCCTTCACAATAGCGTACGCCTGTGTTGTAGAACGCCATAATGGCTGAACCAGAGATCCCCTTTTTCTACTTCGTCTGCATAACTGTAACGCTTCCACGTACGATAGTAAAAGCCTACAGCATCATACACGCGTTTCTAAAAATAAAACTGGTACTGTATTTCTTAGACGACCTTGATAGGCACACTGCTTAATGACCTAGATATAAATACTAGCATTAATGTCATTATATACACTACGTTAACCTAAAAGACAGACGGGCTTAGAAGAGAGAGAGAGAGAGATGCACGGAGGAACGCCAATCCCACGCGAAAGGCATGAAGACCTGATTTTTTTCAAATAAACAGTAAATAAAAACACTAACGATACAAGGTGAGGTTTTGAAAACAGGTTTAAAATCTTATTGGGAAACCTGACATTCTACTGATTTATGTCTAAGCTCCTAACATTAGCCTGACAGTACAGAAGACATCCCTTGGTATAGAAGTGAACGGGTGGTAAAAAACAAATCCATGACTATCCTTTAATAATACATATTTTGAACGAAGCCACTTGGCCCCATTAAACTTATATATTCTTGTACCTTAGGACTTGCTGATAAAGAATATGTTATGTGTTACGCAAATAGTCTAGTAATTAACAAATTATAGCGAAAATACTATAGTGGGGTTGTCTGACAGCACAAGATCATATTTGCTCATAATGGCATGTTTGAAAAACACTGCTTTAGGGGAAATGAGGCCAACAAGTTAGATGCGATTTGATTGGCTGTAGTAATATGTAAGGCGAAACCTTATTAGTCGAACTGCAAATACTATTATTGTGGTTAATGGTAACGTGTAGGATGGGTAAAATTTTTTCAAAGGCTCTTGTACACATGGTCTCATTGGTTAGAACGTTCGATATAGTCAAATAGAAGCGTCAGTTCAGGGCCAGTTTTGAAAATAAATTTTGTGAGAAGCAAGTGCGTTGAGATCAAGCTAATATTTTTCTAATAAAAGCCTGGGATAAGGCAGATCAAAATTGTGCCAGAATTTATCGCCAGTCAACGTTACTTGTGTATATTTCCTTGAATTGTGGTAAGCTAGACATATTTCCTATATATATATATATATATATATATATATATATATATATATATATATATATATATATATATATATATATATATATATATAATGAACATTGAATATGAAGTGATAAATTGTGTCTGTATGTGTGTGGTTCAGTAGCAAACAGAAGGCAAAGCCTAGATATTGCTCCACCATGTAAAAGCTTGTCAGAGAGGAGTATACTGCATAGGCATATATGGGATTGCCAAATAGTACCATGACACCTATCCTATTGTATTAGAAGGAATTAACGCTGGAATTGCAGAGGCGTTGTAACCATTAGGGAGATGAATACTGGTGTATATTGTCACATGAGAAGCTAGCAGTTGGCCTACAGCGCTGAACTCTGTGTTTGTAATGTCCTGTATTTCAGTGTGGAAATATATTATATATTAGTTCTGAAGAAGGAGGTACAACCTTCTTATTTCAGAGACCGTGGTACTGAAGTATTAGAGCAGCACCTGGTCTGAGTTTTGCTGGATCCAGAGGGCTGGCAGCAGACTCCTTGTCCAAGATATCGACCAGTGGTGTATTTCAAGATAACTGAGAAGCAAGCGAGCAGAGGAGACAGTTTTCCTGCCGCCGACATATAAGTTAAGAATTCGTCAGCCAGAGCAGCTCACCCTTGTATAACCCACCAAAAATTGACTGTAATACTAAATCAAGAGGGACAGTTATTGTGTTACAAATAAAAAGAAACTGTGATCCCTTCAATATTATTTCCACCAGTAACAAACACATGAAGTCGTGATGACAAACAACAACCTAGCTTCAAAAGCCAGTATTACCTCATAATACCACATCACAACCCTACACACATATTGTAATAATATTATATGTCAGGACAAAGATCCTTTGTATAAATTTTGCACATAGACATTGTGTTTACATTTGATTGTGATTCCTGATTCACTCTGTTGTTGGATCAGGATATCTATTCTTGAAAGAAACTAATACATAATTTAAAAGTTAACACTTGACTTACTTAAGCTAGTCTTCTAGAGTGTTATATGTATGTACTTGTCATAGTGTTGGAAAGTGTTGTTGATTTTAATTAAAGTGTTTATCTGTCTGTTGGTTGTTGTGAACTTACACTTCATCACTATCATAACCCTAGACATTCAACGTAGTCATCACAATATTCCAGAATAAGTCTGATTGAGGTCTAAATGTGGTAGCAAAGTAAGGTCATCTGTAACACACCACACTTATTAGATACAGATACCTTCACAGCTGATCTCAGTCAGTACACTAAGTCCCCTATAAATATTTATATAATCCCAACTTACCACAGATGGTTTGGTCATGTCTGCAGAACGGGAGAAGATTGGCTGCCACAGCAGGTATGGGAGGCTAAGAGCCAGAAATCCAGATTTCCAGAATGACCCAGAGTCCACTGGGAGGACAACATTAGACAATCTTTGAAGGACCGAGGATTAGGATGAAACCAGGCTACGAGGAAGACAGCCAATATGATAGTATGGCGCACTCTCTTCCAAATCACTGCACCTCACGGTAGAAGAGGAACGACTAAGTACTAAGTAGGAAAATACAGTTACTATGAATACCCTAACTATAACCGAAAATTTGGTGGAAAGGGCAAACTCTCAGTCGAGATAGTGGATTAGTGTATGCAAATGAAACTAGTGTCGTACGGTAGGTTAACTGGTTTATTGGGCCCAGTCTAAGTAAAGAGTATAGGTTGACTGATACACGAAAATGTATACAAATAGATTTCACAGGTGTTAGGTTGAGGGAAAGATATGTCTCCGGTGTGAGTAGGTTTCTCTCATCATGCCTATCCGTACAACTATGCTATATTATAAGACAGTCTTTGCCTCTCTGTCTAATGAAAGAACAGGTTACTCTACACACACACACACAAATATGTGACAACAATGACACACAAACGTGAAAAACTAAGGATAAATGGGTATGGGTCTGACCAACACACAAAGTTAAGTTTTCTTGTTGTTTATTATCACTAAACGTAATACAACACCAATTATCAAAAAGATATCAAGAAATCATTTACATACATAGGAAATAAAGAAAAGAGGTGCGCCTTCCCCCGTATGGAGAAAAACACTCAAACTTATTAACCCAAATGTTAAAGGTTAGCACTAGGTTGCATAATAAAAGCAATATTGGTACACTATAAGACCAAGTAAAGTAAACAAAATTTAGATAATCATATTTATGGATATTCCCAGCAAAACAAGAAAATCATCACACACTCTCTCTCACATAGTGGCCACTTCGCATATACTCTTACCTTATCGGCTCCTATAGTAGGTCTGTGGTATCCCTTGGTAACAGAATTATTCCATGAATATAATTCCTATTTCACTATGATTACACTGTCACCCCAGCTGTCGACAAATCCACATTGGCCCCAGTTCATCCCCCCAAAAAATCTAGTGAGGTGAACGCCAAATATGGTACTTCTATCTGGAAATAGGTGTTCCTACCAATAGTTGGAAATGTGAGAATCCTTGAGGCTTACCCTTTAGAGAGGGAAATACTTCCAGTCTTTTCGATACATCTGGTTGCTAAAAATGTTAAAAAATGATGATAATGATGGTTCTTCTATCGGCCAACTCTGTGTCAGAGCGCCGATTCTGCATAGTGTATAGATGTATATATATAATCCACTTGAATACGACTGTCAGGAGTCGGGGAACAATAATAATGTTACATGTACACACCACTGTGGGCTGGTCAAACTGGTAACCTGGATTTTGAAAGTCCAGTATTTATATTTATTGTCATCCAATATCATCGGCGAGTATACGCTTATAAATGAAATGAATAACGAACCAGAACAAGTAAAATACCGCTGGTCGCCCTTGAGATCATGTCTGCGAGAAATATAAGAGAACAGTTGTGGAGAAAATGCTACCGTTCTATGTAGATTATATATATATACCGACGGGGACAAGGCGATCTCTCATCCTCTCTGTCAGTCCTGACTAAGCTGGCCGCTAATCTGGGTCGGACCGAGTTTATGATAACTCACCCGCCCCTACTCGCGGCTGGCGGTCATCGTACGGTGTTAATTATTATTTAATTTTTCATTCGCACCACCTACAACAATAATCGTCTGTCATTAAATAGCTATTAAAGTGTCGGTGTCTGTTAGTTTGTCGTAAAATAATAGACGCTATCCTAACAAATTAAAAATGAAATATAACATGTATTCTATACTCCCGCTATCAGTCGTCTAACATCTATAAGGTCCGGTCTGCTTAACAGTCGAGTTTATCTCTCTCTCTCCTGGGGAGTTTAAGTGCCGCGTTCGTCTACACTGTAAACAGAATTACCGTCTCGTCTCAGTGAGTTAGCGGTCGGGTGGTGGACTAACATTTCAATTGATTATCTGGTATGAAAATCGCTACGCGTTATTTTTATTTAATAGGTCTTACTAGCAAGAAAAAAATCTAAGAGAAGTATAAGTGTTTAAATACTATCACCTCTATTCAATCCTTAGCACTATTGTCCTCTTACCAGACAATTCAGAATGAAAATCTCCACGAATCACTTATAAGCACTTCCAACAAGAAAAATGGTTCTCCGACTGCGCGCAAGACTATTCAAATTCTGACTGACTTCTGATGGCGGGGGTTAAGAAAACAGCAGTATACATATCTCATTAGATTTTCTTCTTCTTTGATCCTTAGCCGCCGACCGTCAAAGCAGTCAGTGGCCATCACGCCTAGTGGCGTCTTGTAGGGCAACAACAAATTGATTCCACTTTGCTTGGTCGGCGGCCATCCTTCGTACAGTGCCCCAACTCTGGTTCATTCTTTGCATCTCAGCCTCCACAGTCCTCCGCAAGGTTGTTTTTGGTCGGCCTCTCTTTCGTTTTCCTTCAGGGGTCCAAAGCATAGCTGTTCTTGTGATGGCATCGGGGTCTCTTCTGAGGACATGGCCAACCCAACTCCAGCATCTGCCAGCTATGATGGTGTGCATGTCCTCTTGCTTGCTCCGAGTTAGCAGATCTTGGTTGGTGATGGTATTCGGCCAAAAGATTCGGTGAATTTTTCTTAGGTCATTAGATTTATCTGATCTCTAATGGTGTTAATTTCGCGCTCCTGTGTGGGACGAAGATTCAGAAGCTAGCGATCAAGATGAAAGGCTTAAGATTCAGACTACCAGAGTCTCTCGTCTGAAGTTGTTGAGAGACATCAAAGAATTTAGTTCTGCTTGCGGGTTTCTCTTCAGAATTCCCGCGTCTCGAGATCAAAGAGCACGGGGGAATTCTAGACCTTCCCTGAGTAAAACTACAAAGGGTCTGTGCCGTCGCTCTCTCACGTGCTGTCTGTCTGTCAGGTATTATGGTTGACAGATGAGCTCGCGTGAGTAGAACGAAGTAAACAAAGCCTGATTTGCTTCCTGTTATGACTGACAGATTAACCAAGATTGTAAACACAGCGTTGGACTAGTGTTTAAAGAAAAGAAGACGGGGACAAAATGGTACGTTGCAGAAATAGACATAAGGTAAAATGCATGTTTAGCTAGCAAATCAGAGAGCAGCTATAACGTTACAATAAGCTGTCAGATTCCCGTAGGCTCTTTTCCAGTACACGTCACAGCTAGCTAAAGCCGAATGCGTTGTTTGTTTATTTCTCCTCTTCTGCCTTCAGTTCTTCTATCTTTATGCCATCTTCACCACCATTATTCCGCTTCTGGGCTAGTTATACCATCATGCCCTGCTGCTTTGTCCATCTTGATTTTCTCCAGTGCTGCATTCAGTTCTTCCATCTTTATGCCATCTTCACCATCTTTGGCTTCCTTTTCAGTGCTAGTGGTTATCATTTCTGATGTTTGACCTTGCTCACCATCAAGGAGTTCTGAGAAATATTCGTTCCATCTTTCCATTACTTCCTTTGGTGCAGTAAGCAATTTGCCTTGGTTGTCCTTTATAAATTTAAGAGGGCACTATTTTTCCTTCCTCACGTTCTTTAGGGTCTTGTAGAACAAATTCTTCAAAGCACTTCTGTTTCGTTGCTAGCACCTTGTTCTTTGCTACTGTACTGAGTATCACATATTCTCTGTATTTCTCTGTTTTTCATGCTGTGTTTTTAGCACCTAAGTATTGTTTCCATGCCATTTTCTTGTCTCTTATTTTCTCTTTGACTTCCTCTGTCCACCAAAGTGAACTCTTTCTATGATGTCCTTGAATTTAAGCCAGAGGGTTTCCAGGTCATCAAGCTGTTCTTCTGTATTTCTCACTGCTGTAGCAATAAGCCCCAGATATCTGTTCTTAACTTCTGGCTCTCTCAGCTTGTAGGTGTTAATGCTCATTTCTCATGTTCGTTTATTTAGTTCTCGCGTGAAGTTAGGTAATTCCTAGGCCGAGCAACTCTTTCAGTTGTTCTTTTAAATGTTAGCAGGTAGTGATCACTTCCAATCTCTGGCGCTCTCCAGACTTTAGCATCCTGGACATACTTGAATGAGTTTTTCCTAACTTTGGCACAGTCGATCACTGATTTATCATTCTTTGTTCAATGCATGCATATACGTGTATGCATGTATGCGCTTATGGGGGAACTTTGTGTTTGTAATGATCAGATTTTGTTCAGTGCAGAATCTAAGTAGTCGCTTTCCATTGTCATTAAGAGTATCTTCTCCATATCTTCCGATAGCTCCACCCCATCTAGCATGGTCATTTCCAACTCTGGCATTGAAATTTCCGAGCAAGATAATCTCATCTAGGCAGTCGTCCACTATCCTTTGAAGCAGCTCGAAGAATTCCTCCTAACATCTGTTCGCTCATCTTTATTTGGCACATACACAATGACGAGGTTGACTATGGTTTCTCCTTCTTTTAGTTTTAGGACCATAATGCGTTCCGAGACAAAGTTCCATCCCTTAATATTATCCTTTTCGTTTTTTGCCACAATACAACTTACGCCCCCTTTAGCTCTTTCAGATGTGGGGACACCACTGTAGAGCAGCGTGTCGCCATCGAGATCCATATTTTCTTGTACCTTTTTCTTCGTTTCCGTTAAAGCCAGGATTTCTAGTTTTGCGTTCCTCATCTCTTCCACTAGCTCCTCTTCCTTCCCATGTATACTCCTTGTATTACAAGTTACAGAAGTCGTAGTCCGTTCTAGTTCGTCGCCTTTAGAACCACTCCGGTTTTCTCTCTTGCATTTCTTGTAATCATGTTTTAAGACAAACCGGTGATTGGCCTTATGTGCCTTTGCACGATGGAGGGGCTGCATCCTTACGGCCTCCATGCAGGCCGCCCTCCTCCTTTTTCAGCCAGGCTTGGGACCGGCCTAGGCGGAGTTGAAGCTAGCTATCACCAAGTAAAATCAGTTATAAATACAACACACACTCATGCACACAATGCAATATGGAAAATACAGTTACTATGAATACCCTAACTATAACCGAAAATTTGGTGGAAAAGGGCAAACTCTAAGTCGAGACAGTGGATTAGTGGATGCAAATGAAGCTCGTCTAATGTTATTCCGCTCTCCTCCCATTTCTTTTAATTGGAAAAAAGATCTGACAATACACTTGTACATGTTTTAGCCAGTGTAAGTTTCGTGAGAGGAGATTATGACCTGGTAATATACTTGTACATGTTTTAGCCAGTGTAAGTTTCACGAGAGGAGATTATGACCTGGTAATCTATACTACTGTTCTTAAGTCTTCTATCATTTACTAGACACAGTATCAAGATCCTTGTCTTGTGTGGACTGACATATACTGTATAACAGGGGAACAACAGAAGTGATTGCGTCATTAATAAGGCTAAGCTGCCCATTGTAAACTTCCGTTGTTGTCTTGCGTTTCGCACTAATGACCGATCAGTAAAGCATCTTTTTTTGTGGATGCCTAGCTGGCCGGGAGGATAGTGTGATTCGCTTGTATAGCTAGGTGGTGTTGTCGTACGTAAGGTCCGGGGTTCAAATCCTGGGTAAGCCACTCACGTCTGTTGCTTTTTGTTGTCTAGTGTTCTACTTCTTTATTTCTTACGAGTGCCTGAAAACTTACCTTTACGTTTGTCTAATATTTATTTACTGTTTACAGGCCTCGGGTTTCCCTTCCTTATATGTTGTAAATGTTAATACACTTGTACATGTTTTAGCCAGTGTAAGTTTCATGAGAGGAGATTATGACCTAGTAATACACTTGTACATGTTTTAGCCAGTGTAAGTTTCATGAGAGGAGATAATGACCTGGTAATGCACTTGTACATGTTTTAGCCAGTGTAAGTTTCATGAGAGGAGATTATGATTTGGTAATACACTTGTACATGTGTTAGCCAGTGCAAGTTTCATGAGAGGTGATTATGACCTGGTAATACACTTGTACATGTTTTAGCCAGTGTAAGTTTCATGAGAGGAGATTATGACCTGGTAATACACTTGTACATGTTTTAGCCAGTGTAAGTTTCATGAGAGGAGATTATGACCTGGTAATACACTTGTACATGGTATTCTGAGTGTAAATTTACTGAGGGGTAATATGGTCCGGCACTGCACTTGTACATTTAAAATGGAGGGTGCATTTAGTAATACTAGAACATGAGCTATCAATGCTCTCTTATACGGTATAGTCATTGTTAAGTTGAATGAGAGGAGAATATGATCTGGTAATTCACTAGTTCATAGTATAGTGAGAGTACTTTTACTGAGACAGGAATATGATTTTTCACTAGACTTATGCATGATAAATCGAGAATAAATTTAGTGAGATGACAACATTATCAAACAATATACTTGTACATGGTAAATCGAGAACACATTTAGTGAGATGGTAATATTATCTATTACTACGCTTGTACATGGTAAATCGAGAAAACGCTCATGGTATAATGAGAGTAGTTTTAATGAGACGACGATATGATCTTTCAATGTAATTGTGCATAATGAATCGAGAATACTTTTAATGTGATGACAGTATTTTCAATTAAAATGCTTATGCATGGTAAATTGAGAATACGTTTAGTGAGATGACAATATTGTCTATCAATACGGTTGTACGTGTGTCGTGTGGTGCGTATTGGGGCAACTACGACAGTAGTTTTTGCCAGGAATAGCCTATGAGATATTAGGTAGAAGGTCTCTAGACACTGGCTCGTTAAGAAAGAATAAAGACCTATTCGAGATAGGGACAAGAAAACGGGAATGCGAATGCTTTCCACTGGACAGTGTTTTCTAATTAATTATGGAAAGAGTTATGTTTCCCCACGACCTTAGCTTCTGCCCTTAGATCCCGTAACAGAAAAAGCCCCCAACCTTATCTGAGTAGAGAAATGTTCCTATATGTGAATAGGTAACACCGACAGCACGAGTGATACATTAACAAACCAGATAATGATCAAACGATTGTTGAGTTTATTAATTAAATATCCACACATATAAGGTTAGTAATGGTTAGAACGTGATGGTGGTAAAAGACGATTCACACAAAACACACAGATGAGATATTAAAATTGCAGTTAATTAAGTAGTAGTTAATTAAGAATGAACTGGTGTAAAGCGAAATGATGATGATGTGATATGATACGTGTTACCAAAATGGTGAGTAATCTACACAGCCCATGTGTCTCTAAATGCTTCTCGTGGATACGATGATTCACATGTATGCATAAAATGTCCCAAGTTGTCATACGTTATGTCGAGTGGGGTATCTCTAAGCCGAGGACGTTCTGATGAAAACTTGTCGTACTGAGAACGTTGACGAAATATATATATATATATATATATATATATATATATATATATATATATATATATATATATATATATATATATATATATATATATATATATATATATATATATATATATATATTCCTTCACTGTTTGAGTATATCTCTGTAGTGTTGATCAACAGTTAATAGCTGTCATATGAAACAAAAAGTCTGTTGTCTAATCTCCCGAGGGTACTGGCCAGACTGGATATCTTCACGAAATGTTAGTGATATGTAGACTCATTATCTTGCATATGTAGGCGTGATTCATAAAATATATATATATATATATATATATATATATATATATATATATATATATATATATATATATATATATATATATATATATATATATATATATATATATATATATATATATATATATATATATATATATATATATATATATATATATATATATATATATATATATACAGTCTGCTTCATAGAATGCGCTTAAGAGTGTGTTGCACTTGGTATAAATATGAGATTCCACTTTTGCGCTCTTTAGCTTGACTTCAGATAATAAGCTTTCGAGTTATTTGAACTTGTGATAACTATGTATTGAACTTGTGAGCCAGCAGTATATGGTGACGAAAAATGCTGCGTCCACCTTCTGAATTGTGGGTGAGAAAATATTCCTTTTTAATTGAGGAATGAAAGATGTCCTTTGGCGAATTCTGCTAGTCAAATGTCCGTTTTTTGATAACTTATTTCTGGTTCGACGTCCGACACGTTGCGTGTTGACTCAGACTTCTGATGAACTAAAGACACAAAAGTCTTCGTAAGTTTTCACACTTAACATCACTGGTTGACTTTCATTTATACTACTGCTCATTATTGATCTCTCTCTGAGTTCGATTCTAATGATGTTAAATATCTTGTGCTTGAGAGTGTGTGCGCATGGGAGACTGTGATGATGATGAAGGTGAAGTATGAACTATTAATTACCTCCTATCATCCTATCATCTTCTAGGAAAATCTTCTGATTTTATTAATCAGTTATGAAAAGAATTAATTGAAACTATCTTTTGCACATTTAGCTGTGAGGTTAAACTAAACAAAGAATAAGAAAATATATTAATAATCTGTATAAGATCTACTAACCTTCTTTTCCCTTCGCAAAATCCTTTAAGAACACAATTCACCACAGAAATGAATTATTATCCACTCTGAATAAACACGTGTATTTAGGCTAGGCGTTTTAGGGATTTAATCTCTACCTCACAATGTAACAACTGGACTCCTCTCTCTAGCGAGCTACGCGGCATATTATATCTCTTAAAGTCCAATGTGGGTTCCTTGGACCGGTGACGTAAACTCCGCCCATACAACCAATACCGAAGAGACCCTCTGGTCACTCATTCCCAGGATCGCTCTTGTCCCCTGTCAGTCCAAAAGTGGGTTGGGTAATTCGCGACCAACTTTCGTTGCCTGGTTTGCCTGACAAACAGGTATTGAGATAATTGGCTGGCCAATGCAAAAGTGATGTCACATTACTCTCTGATTGTGTATCGCTCCGTGTGTTGGCGGCATTGTCTATCGCTCCGTGTGTTGGCGGAACTCTTTGTTACCTCCGTCCATTGTCGCCAGCATGCTAACATGTCCCCTCTGTGGCGCCGCCTATTGATTTACATGCCGGTTGGTTTAAACAACATGAGACGTTTTCACCTGGCCGAGCTGGGCGTCAAATGTGGTGACCCGTCGCTTGTATGGACAGCGGCCGAGCAACAAAGATAACAACAGTCTACAGAAATTGTATAATGCCCGGATGTCTGATTTTGATGACCAGATGTGTTTTCACCAGATTTATCACGATGCAATGTGGATTTCAAACGATGATATCAGGTATGGGGACTCAATCAAAAGACTTTATTTTACCACCGATGAAAGAACAAATGCGGTTCTCTAGATACCGGTCGCGAGTAATCAAAACGATGAAATAGCAAATGTGGGATGAAAGAGCACAAATGTGGGAGAAAATAAAATACGAGAGATGTAAGGAAAGATAGAGTTATAAGGCCTTGGCGCTCGTTTATCACAAAGTGGTAAATCGAGAAAACATTTAGTGAGACGAGAATACTATCTACCAATATACTTGTACACGGTATTACAAGAATATGTTTAGTTAAGTGAGAATATGGTCTGATAATTCACATTAATAGTATAGTCAGCATAAGTTTAGTGAGGTGAAAATATATTCTGGTAATTCACTTATTAATAGTATAGTAAGGGTAAGTTTAGTGAGGTGAAAATATAGTCTGGTAACTCACTTATTAATAGTATAGTAAGGATAAGTTTAGTGAGGTGAGAATATAGGCTGGTAATTCACTTATTAATAGCATAGTAAGTGTAAGTTTAGTGAAGTGAAAATATAGTCTGGTAATTCACTTATTAATAGTATAGTAATGGTAAGTTTAGTGAGGTGCGAATATGGTCTGGTAATTCACTTATTAATAACATAGTAAGGGTAAGTTTAGTGAAGTGAGAATATGGTCTGGTAAGTCACTTATTAATAGTATAGTAAAGGTAAGTTTAGTGAGGTGAGAATATGTCTGGTAATTCACTTATTAATAGCATAGTAAATGTAAGTTTAGTGAAGTGAGAATATAGTCTGGTAATTCACTTATTAATAGTATAGTAAGTGTAAGTCTATTGAGGTGAGAACATGGACTGGTAATTCACTTATTAGTAGCATAGTAAGTGTAAGTTTAGTGAAGACATGGTCCGCAACAAGACGATACGTCAAGGCCTAAAATCCCACCCCCTGCATACCCAAGTAGAACAGTCCCAACTAAGATGGTTTGACCCTGTCTGCAGAATTGGAGAAAATCGGCTACCACGACAAGCATAGGAAACAAAGAGCCAGGGATCCAGACCCCCAGGACGACCCAGAGTCCGCGTGGAGGACAAAATTAGACAAATCTTTGAAGGACCGAGGACTAGAATGGAACCAGGCCAGGAGGAAGACAGCCGATAGGATAGTCTGGCGCTCTCTCTACCAAATCTCTACACCTCACGGTAGAAGGGGAACGACTAAGTAAGTAATTCACTTATTAATAGGATAATAAGGCTAAGTTTATTGAGGTGCGAACATGGTCTGGTAATTCACTTATTAATATCATAGTAAGGGTAAGTTTAGTGAGGTGAGAATATGGTCTGGTAATTCACTTATTAATAGCATAGTAAGGGTAAGTTTAGTGAGGTGAGAATATGGTCTGGTAATTCACTTATTAATATCATAGTAAGGGTAAGTTTAGTGAGCTGAGAATATTGTCTGGTAATTCACTTATTAATAATATAGTAAGGGTAAGTTTAGTGAAGTGAGAACATAGTCTGGTAATTCACTTATTAATAGTATAGTAAGGGTATGTTTAGTGGGGTGAGAATATAGTATGGGTAGTTCACTTATTAATAGTAAAGTAAGGGTACGTTTAGTGAGTTGAGTATATGGTCTCGTAATTCACTTATTAGTAGTAAAGTAAGGGTAAGTAGTGAGGTGAGAATATGGTCTGGTAATTCACTTATTAATAGTATAGTAATGGTAAGTTTAGTGAGGTGAGAATATGGTCTGGTAATTCACTTATTAATAGTATAGTAAGTGTAAGTTTAGTGACAGCTGAATGTGATCTAGTAATTCATTTGTACATTCTAACCAGTGTAAGTTTTGCAAGCTTTTCAGTTTAAGTGAACACATTCTTACTATCACATAATATGCTCGTGTAGTGAGCTAAAATATTTTGCTATATTCAGCACCATACTGCACTGTTACAAGATTTAGATGCATGATATTAATAAGCTCAACATAATTAGTGTGATAGAGAACAAGGTAACTGCATAATATAGTCAAACTGTATTTAACTAGAACAACAGTTCATATATAGTAATTGGAAATGTGAAGGTCTGATGGTGTTCTTACAAAACACATGACTTTTGACAGGTGACAGTCAATGAAATAAATGTTTAAGCCAGTTATATAACTGGAACTACCAGGCCTTTACACCCATCCCCTTAATATTATTCTTGTTTGGATTTTCTGTTTGATTTTGTTCGGTTTTATCTCGTTTTTGTTTGTTTGGGTTTTTTTTAACATACAAGAATAATTTGTAATGGTGATGTGCCCTATTTACAATGATTTGGTAAGTGTGATGCTATTTTCCCATTGTAATGCACAGATTCTTGTATTGGCAATGAATAGAGATATATATATAGAAAGATATTTGTTTGTCTGTATGCTTGTGTATATTTGAAAATATTTGTTAATATATTTTGGGTTTAAGATTAGAACTCTAGTCAAAGGGCGAATACTTTTTTTTTGCTTCGAATGAAAGTAAATATGTAGTTGTCCCACTTGAATATAGTTCAAAGTTAACTTTAGCGCATGCCCGGACTGGGTGTTTTTTTTTTATAGGGAACTTCCGTCATGTCGAGATGTGATCTGTGTACGGGGCAAGACATGTTCTGATGTCCCCGAGTTTTCTTTCATCATGGGAAAAACCTTCTGTGAATTTGATGGCAGGTCTATTAACATTAGTCCCATGTGTTTAATTTTAACGTCTGGAGACGGGTGGAATTGTGATGTTCTCGAACACAATGGTAATCGCTTCTCCTACTTTGTCCTGTAGCCGGTGAAGTTAGACTTTGTTGTTCGACTCATTCGCATCGTCAGTCAGAGGAGAGACTCTGTTATTAGAAGTACACCAGATATCTCTATACCTGATATATCTATGTTTCAGGCTACTTATGCCCACAGAACAGTTATTATTATGTTCCTCGAATTTCGCTATGCCAGCGGAGATGCCTCTACGAAGGTTAGACTTAGAAAATATGTCCACAGAAGGTCAACGTGAACTGGATTCATAACCCGCCATTTCCGTGCGGCTTGTATTGAGACTTGCCTATATTTATATGATCAATTTGTATCAGGAAAGAGTTGCTTAACTCGCATATTGCTAATGTTTGAGCTGAGCCTGCTGAAACTAACATATCTATGAGATCAGCTTACTTGAATGCACAATTTATTGAGGATCTTTACATTATGCTGATTGATATGCCCTACATTGCTTGTGATTGATTGTCAGTGTCAGCGTACCTATTGTGGCGTCCTAATAAATGTTTGGAAAACGTCACCAGCTGTTATTTTTTCGCTTCCTCGTCGTGAGTCAGTGTGACGTCCATGTAACGAGTATACAGTTGCTCTGGGTGGAACTTTATCCATATCATCCCTCCATACATAATGTCAGCGCACCACCCACGCAAACCAGTCCAGAGACACCCTACCTCTTCATCTCCATCACCTCCGATATATGAGAGCGTCTACCTTGGTTCGGGTGTCCAAAGATAGTGTGAAGAAAAATAATAACAACACAGAATAACACATTATCACCCATATTGCCACGTTTTCATATTATTTGGAATATAAAACAATGTATAAACTAATTATAATTCATCAGAGATTGAACGGGATATTTTTCATCATTAAGTTAAAAAAATGTGTAATACACCTCGCTTAATAGTTAAAAAGAACTTAGAACTGACCTCACCACTGCTGCACATCGGATTTGTGGGCTATGAAAAGGCATTTGACAGTTTAGACAGAGAATCGCTGTGGAAATGTGTGAGGCCGTTACGGATTCCAAAGTAAATTCATTACATCTGTGACAGCGCAATCTTGTCACCGCCATTTTGTCTGTCGTTCTCAGCGCCATCTTGTCAACACCATTGTCTCCGTGGTTCAATGCCTTTTTGCCACAACATCTTCAAGAAGAAGATATATTACTAGGCCACACTAAAGCCTAGAGATAGTTGTGTGTTATATTTGTGTTTTTGGCTCCTTCTAGAGCATCTAAGGCGAGTGTTATTTAAGTGACCCAATTACTGCGCGCGCACTACTCTTGTGAGTGATTAAGCTTAGCGCCTATGTAAAGAATGCGATGGCCAGAAGCGGCCCTTTTTGAAGATCAGTCCAGACAAGAGAAAACGAAACGAGGCGCCCTGTGTGGGTAGCAGATGGACAAAAAAACCAGAGCACGTGAGCTATAATTGTTAGCGTATTTTGTAGAAATTAGCTTTAGTATTCTGTAGTTTTATTATTAGTATTCAGCGTGGCACAGTTCTAGTGTCTAACAAATAGATAGATGTGTTTCCAAAGGAGATTTCTTCCAGGCCATTATAATTTAGTCTTGAAATGATAGATGAGTGAACATAAAGTTTGGATAGATTTTACTGGTGTTAAGTCCAGATTGCGGCTGTAAGAGTTTAGTAGCAATTATTTCATTCATCAGACCAGGCAAATTTAGTAGGAGAGTATTTCATACATGGAACTGCACAGAGATGTTATCTGGGACTGTAATTTAGATAATATTAACTTGTTGGCAAGATGGCAACCGGGAGGGGGCCACGTGTTGATGACTGTGCTTAAAGAAGGCGCCAATGAGTCTGCATAACACGCTTAGTTATCATGCGTTGTAAGCCTATAATGTTACGCTATTTTATGAATTCACACTGGACGAGATCAAACAAGCTGTTAAAAGATTTAAAAATTTTAAAGCTGCTGGAGTTGACGAAATTTCAGGGGAAATGATTAAAGCAGTTAATGACAACAACCTCTTGAGAATTTTAGATATTATAAATGAAGTATGGAGAGAAGAACAACCACCACATCAATGGAAAGACAGTATTATTGTAAAGTTACCGAAGAAAGGTGATCTATCAGACTGTAATAACTGGCGTGGTATATCTCTATTATCAGTACCTGGAAAATTATTATGTTGCATGATGTTAGAAAGACTTAAATTGCATGCTGACGAAAAGATCAGAGAAGAACAAGCGGGTTTCAGGCCGAAACGATCATGTATTGATCAAATATTCACGCTAAGAACAATTATAGAAGAATCAGTGGAAATGCAATCGCCACTTATTATCACCTTCGTCGATTTTCAAAAAGCCTTTATAATCTACACCGCCCATCATTGTGGAAGATACTTACAATCTATGGTTTTCCAACAAAATATGTGAATATAATCAAAGCGCTATATGACAATGCAAGATGTTGTGTTAGAACAAATAAAGGGAATACAGAATGGTTTACAGTAGAAACAGGGGTGAAACAAGGCTGTATTATGTCACCACTACTTTTTGGAATAGCTATTGATTGGGTTATGAGAAACTATAACCACAATGAACAATTAGGTATAAAATGGACAAATGGAAAATTCCTGGGGGACCTGGATTTCGCAGATGATTTAGCATTCTTAAGTTCAACACCCAGACAATCCCAAGAAGCAGTAAATAATTTGTGTCATCTCTCGGTTAAAATAGGTCTACAAATAAATGCCTCTAAAACTAAAGCTATGAACTTTTCTAATGAGACCTTTGATATCATCTTGAACGGGGAAAAACTACAGAAAGTTGAAAGTTTCAATTATTTAGGCAGTAAAATGACTCAGGATGGTGACACAACAAGAGAAATTTATACTAGAATTGCTTTGGCAGCTAGCGCCTTCAATAGATTATCTAACATTTGGAAATTACGATCATTGAATATACATACCAAGCTTCGTCTGTTTAATTCAAATGTTATCTCAGTGTTAACATACTAAAATACTTCTATGGCACGCGCCTCAAACAGCCTCTGACAACCAAGTCCAGCTCTCGGCCTTCACGTGTGGCTCAATTTGAGCCCGGCAGAACTGTTTCCACTGACGGGAGAAGGGGCAAAGGCGAGCGACTGGCGCCTTAAAACCAGCAGCTTCGGGCAGATAGGGCTCGTGATCCTTGGTTGGTAGCTTATCTAAGAGAAGGAACTCTGAATTCAAACCACCGCTGCCTTGCGGGAATATCCATTTATGGAATTGGCTTCGGGAGTAAACCCTGAGGATAAATCCGGAGTCGGAGTCCCTAAGGCAGTCTAATGTCGATTCGACATTATTCTGGCAACTCCTGCGACATGGCTAGTACCAAACTGTATCGGCTACTGCCGTTCCTTTGGATCTACCGGCTGTGTGGAGAGGGGGAACATGCTGCATGGGCAACAGCTTGATCTCCATATAACTGTGCCCAAGCTCGCGCCCTGGAGAGGACACTCCAGCTTCACCCTATAGGTGTCGGCAAAACACGGGAAGTAGCAGTTACCGGTTATAAGCATTTTGCCCAATTGGCGTAGGGCATGGCGCCAGGGGCTACTTCCGACAGTGGGAGAGGTTCTAGGATCTCACTGGACAGCTACCGCCCGCTTCAAGCTGGGCAGCCCCCAGTCAATAAGGTGTTGTCCCGCCACTGTCTGCTTTCCCCATTGGGTGCATGGGGATTAGGGTCAAACCCGAACTGTGGACAGAAAATTTTGCACCAAGCAATTATTGAAAAAATAGAAATAAGCAAACTCTCAGATTGGGATGCTGGAACGTCCGGACTATGTTGACTGGACTATCCGAAAACCTACAGGATGTAAACGATGTAAGGAAGACAGCCATAATTAATGATGAGCTTAAACGACTTCAGGTGGATATAGCTGCACTTCAGGAAACGCGCCTGGCGTGCTCTGGAACGGTGAGCGAGAAGGATTACACATTTTATTGGCAAGGGAAAGATCTTAATAAAGCTAGAGAACACGGAGTAGGTTTTGCGGTCAAAAAATCGCTAACTAAAATGGTTGAACAAGGCGAGAATGGATCAGAACGCCTGTTAACGCTCCGCCTGCAAACTAGCACAGGTCCCATCACCCTTGTCAGTGTGTATGCTCCTACTCTGTACTCTGCCTCAGAAGCTAAAGATGAGTTCTACGAGAATCTAACAGCAATTATCAAAAGCATACCTAGGCAAGAACAGCTTGTTCTCCTTGGTGACTTTAACGCTAGAGTGGGTGCCGATAATGTTTCATGGCCTTCGTGTCTGGGCAGGTTTGGTATTGGCAAGATGAATGAAAATGGACAACGGCTCTTAGAGTTGTGCGTCCACCATGACCTCTGCGTGACCAACACCTACTTTTAGACAAAACCCCAGCATAAGGTGTCATAGAGACACCCACGATCCAAGCACTGGCACCAACTTGACCTGATTCTCGTCAGAAGGCCACTCCTCAGGTCTGTGCTCTCCACGCGCTCGTACCATAGTGCAGACTGTGATACAGATCACTCCTTGGTTTGCTGCAAAATCAGAGCACAACCAAGAAAACTCTATCGTGTCAGACATGAAGAGAAACCACGCATTGATACCAGCAAGATGTCAGACCCTTTCATGATCGCTCAATTCACTGCGACCTTCGAGAAAGTGTTCAGTAGCCCTCAGCATGGTGATACTATTACAGAGAACTGGGAGCATCTACGGAACACCATTCAAAGTACTGCACTTGCCACCTTTGGTAAGAAAACAGCAAAGTCAAATGACTGGTTTGATGCTTCATCAGATGTGATGGCACCTGTCATTGAAGCTAAGCGCAGTGCTATGAATGAATACAAACGTTCACCGAGTGCCAGAACCCTACAGATCCTGAGGGCTACGAGAAGCAAAGTTCAACAAACTGCTCGACGCTGTGCAAATGACTACTGGGTCCGGCTCAGTGAGAGCATCCAGATCGCAGCGCAAACAGGCAACATTAGACAAATGTATGACGGTATAAAGAAAGCACTTGGCCCCCATAAAAGTAAGACGGCACCGCTAAAAACCATCAGCGGAGAGAAGCTAACCGATAAGGGTAAGCAGATGGAGAGATGGGTCGAGCACTACTCTGAGCTTTACGCTAGAGACAATACCGTTACGCCTGCAGTCCTTGATGGTGTCAACAGTCTGCCAACTATGGAAGAGCTGGATGCCGAACCAACATTAGAGGAACTCAGCAAGGCCATTGATAGCTTGGCCTCTGGCAAAGCACCAGGCAGTGATGGGATTCCTCCTGATTTAATCAAATGCTGTAAGAGCACGCTATTACATCCCCTGCATAGGATGCTGTGCCAGTGCTGGGAAGAGACAACTATTCCTCAAGACATGCGAGATGCCAAGATTGTAACACTGTATAAAAATAAAGGAGACAGAAGTGATTGCAATAACTACAGAGGCATCTCTCTTCTTAGTATTGTTGGTAAGGTTTTTGCCAAAGTCATCTTAATGCGACTACACAAGTTAGCTGAGCGCATATATCCAGAGTCACAGTGTGGATTCCGAGCTGGGAGATCAACAACAGACATGATCTTCTCTCTCCGCCAGCTTCAGGAAAAATCAAGAGAGCAGAAAAGACCATTATATATCGCCTTTATAGACCTCACAAAAGCATTCGACCTGGTTAGTAGGGATGGACTCTTTAAAATCCTCCTGAAAATAGGCTGCCCTTCTAAAATGCTGGAAATGATAAAGTCATTCCATGACGGCATGAAGGGAACAGTCCAATATGCTGGAAGCACGTCACAGCCCTTTGATATACGAAGTGGCGTTAAACAAGGCTGTGTTCTGGCTCCGACCCTCTTCGGAATCTTCTTTTCCTTACTCTTGAAACATGCATTCAGAGATGCAACTGAAGGAATATGCCTTCACACTAGGTCAGATGGCCGTCTGTTTAATCTTTCAAGGCTGAAGGCAAAAACAAAAATCAGAAGGGTCACTATAAGAGACTTGTTGTTCGCTGACGATGCTGCAGTCGTCACTCAAAGCTCTTTAACACCTGGAATGTTACCTAATATCACGTCACTTACAGGATTCTCCAACCAACAAACGAGTACAGCCCCTGAATAAAAAGGTGTGTCGATCTCCGCCTTTGCCATGGGAAACCATTCAATGTTACCTCAAAAAGTAACGCATTTCAGTGACTTTCCTGTAAATGATGACTTATCTAGCAACGATTTACTTATCCCGACAATCGTACATCCCGTGTCACAAAGAATGGTGGCTGGTCTGTCACCTATAAAACCTTTGTGTAATGTAAGGCGACCGATAAAATCGCAGACAGACATCGCTGGTAAAATATGTCCACACAAAAGTTTAGTTTTAGCACCTGGCTCATAAAATGTATTACACTCAGTGCAATTGTTATCTTTGCTTGAGCGTACAATGCATGCATTAGGCTGTTCAACATGACTATCGTGACCACAAAGTGGGGTACAGACGTTAGCATGGTCTGTTTTCCCTTTTGCCAGTTTACAATCATTTTTGTGATTGCATTGTTTACCGTGCTTATTGTTTACTTCACTTAAATGACACCTACCATTTCCACTGGAGCGTTCACCTGAAGTTGTTCTATCATATCTGTGATGGATATCATCACTGCTATTACCGTAGTGTTGTCCACGACCTCGGTTAGAGTAATTAGAATATCTATACCCACCGAAGTGAGATGGTGACTGACGACGAGTAAAATTGTACCGTCCTCGAAAGGAAGATCGATAATCACTCCTATATCTGCCCTCTGCACTCCTTGGGCGAGAACGGTGGTCACCTACTCCTCCGTCGTGGTACGAAACACATACAGGTAATGCATTATCAAAGGAAACTTTACGAATTTCCTTGTTTGGATGTGCAGACATGTAGTTTCTCCCCAATTCTTGATATTCATTGATAGATTTTGGCTTTCTCTGCTGCAAAAAACTAACAAAATCTGCGCCACAGGTAGATAAAACTTTATCCCTGAGCATTAGGTCAAATAATTCATCAGAAGATTTATTGATACCCGATAAATCTATCCACCGACCCAAGTACAATTTAATAGAAGAGATGAACTCTCCAAAATCAGCATTCTTGGACGGAACTGCAGAGTGAAATCTGGATCGAAAACCCTCCTCAGTGAGCTGAAATTTTGCCATCAATGTATTGGCAACAATATAAAAATCAGATCTACTTGTTTCATCAATTGACATGAAACAACGTATTGCTTCCCCTGTGAGGTAGTCTGAAAAGTTAATCGGCCACCTATCTTTTGGGATCTTCAAATCTATAGCCCTCATTTTAAACCTCATAATAAACGAGTCCATGCAGTCCCGTTTATCATCAAAATTTGGTAATTTAATTTTAGGATAATTAAAATTATTACCCGGAGAACCTTGTGGATTAGCACCAGTTTGTCGGGCATTAATCTTTGCAATCTCAATCTCTTTTTCTTTATCAGCCTGTAATTTCAATGACTGAAGTTCTATAGCATTTCTGTGTGCTTGATCCAACTGCAGAAGTTCCAACTTACGTAGTTCCATTTTCTGCCGTTCTAGTTCTCTAGATGCTTCTTGTTAAACTAATTTCTTCTCTTCAAGTTCCCTTTCGTGAGCCAATTTCTTCTCTTCAAGTTCTCTTTCGTGAACCAATTTCTTCTCTTCAAGTTCCTTTAATTCTTTTGCTTGAGCAAGTCTTTTCTCTTCCAATTCCCTTGCTTGATCAAGCTCCTGCTTCCTTAAATCTCGTTGCTCCTTCCGTTCCATACGTTCCAAATAGTCATGATAGTTTTTGTCAGCATATGATTCCAACTCAACTCCAGATTTGCCTAAACGCAAACCTATCTCAATAAATTCTGATAATGACGACATCTTGTGTTCTAATTCGAATCACCAAGTGTCAAAACTCCTCTTAATCTCAATTAATTAATTACAATAAATTATGTTGACTGAATTTATACCTTATGAAGGAATGAACATACCAAGAATGAGAGACGAGCACAGTGAAAAAGAATGGCACAGGTCAATGATGATGGTAATAAAGTGACATGTCGAAAACAGCACATTACTCGACAAATATAACGGAAATAAAATAAACAAAGACATGTTGACAAGTAACAACAACTTGGTATAATCCCATGTACAATAGACAAGACAGAGAAGAACGCACAAAAACAGCAAATCGTCCAATTTCACATTAAGACAAGAGTGATAGGAAAACAGCTGTACAGACACGTGACCCAATTACGTAAATTAGTGAATGAAAATATATATAACGTAGACTGGACGGAACAATCTATACAAATACTGATGTCTATTATGCAGTCAAAGACTAAAACTCCACTGCTATTTTCTTTGACTGGACAACCAACAATAACCTAATAGGACATCGTCATTTGAAAACTTTCCGAAGAAAATTTACAAATAGCGAGCATTTACTTTATACAAATAAACATGCAGATGAAATAACAAGTAGGACTAGATGTTGACTGGCAAAAGTCTCTGAAATGGTCAAATAATGTCACGCATTAGACAATTCATAACTCTACTTATCTTTCTTGTTGAACACAGAACCTCTCCAGATACGGAATCAGTGTGTTTGTGGCACACTTCGACTTCAGGAATTCATAAATGGACAAAAACCCTCTTGACTCCCATTTCAGCAAACGGTCGTTTGCAAGTTTTCCGGCTGTGATGCCGTCATCGAGTAAAATTTGCCAGATTGTCCTTTATCGTTCAACATCGAAATTTGCGTGCTTTGCCAGTATTAAAATCTTGAATGTAGAGATGTAAAGTTCGAACCGAATCAATTTGATGTCGCAGTGTTGACTCTTGACAGTCCTCAAGGTCAGGTCAACGATCTTTGATACCTCTACAAGGAGCAGCCGTTACATGTCATCCTCCATTGTGAAATTCAGTGAATGTACAGTTTTTATCGACACTTTATAATTGTATAGTTTTTCAAATGATAAAAGTCCTGCGAAAAAGTTCAGTGCAGTAGTCCAGCTTCAGTTGATTTCAGATTCGTAATATGAAGAAAAATTCGTTTCTTGATGTCCCAAGTAGACCAACCTGCCAGTTATCGGACGGGCTTCCAGTTATTTGATAGGACGTAACCCCCAGTTATTTCTCCTCTGTTAAGGGATGGAGAAATTGCCCGAATTCGTTTGCTGTCTAGGGTCCATTCATTTTGCTAAAGAGGTGGAAGTTCTTTTATTTTGATTTGGTTTGTATTGTCAAATATTCTGGAAGTCAATCTTCTTGGATACCCCTTTCTATCAATCTTCAATTACGGTACTGAATAAGGCCATCAACTATTTAAATGAACTTTGAATGATTGAATAAACCTCTCGACTTAGACGATTTGGCAACAGTTTAATACTCAGTAAGTACAAATTCACAAAACGTCACAGTCATGAACATGGCATGAATACTCCCTCTCTAATTTGCAGTCTAACATTATCTTGGTTCGATAATATCATTCAGAGCGTCCCGGTATCTTTAATATTCATACATCATACTTTCCACTCCATAACCTTCGGGGAATGAGACCTCCCGGTATAACATTTTTAAATTATATTTCCAACAACATCGGGGGATTTGAGCGTCCCGGTATCTTTAATTATAATCCTGGCATATTCTCATGCCTTTCAATTAAAGCATATAGCTTACCCTTTTCCTCAGAAATATTTATTGATTACACAATCCAATATACTGGCTGATACACAAGCCAATTTAGGCACACATCTTGACGCTATGACGTCACATACCAATCTGCCTACATCATACCTAGATACTCATCTCACAGCGACCGCTTTCGTGTATTTCTTGTGTTCAGTTGAGGTACAACATGGTGTGACAAAACCCTGGCACTAATAATAAGTTGCCCTGATAAAAATCGTGCCATGAAGCAGCCTCGACAGATTTTATGAATTATACCTTATTTCACGGGAGTTTTAAAAGATAAGTCAAGCTCTCCGCTTGCAGTTTATAATGTAAGATATAACCGGGTACATAGTATGTATAAGCATTTTATATGTTGTTTTTTTTTCTTTATTCAGTGAAAACTGATGTAACCCAACTTTGCCAGCGTTTTGTACGGAGAAATATCTGTGAAGAACAAAAACATTTTTTCTTAAAGACTTGGGTGTATAAAGTAAAACCTGTCTAGATTGAATTGGCATCCAGAACGACAGAGTACCCATTACATAACCTTTTTTAAGATTTAATGAAGTAATGGGCCCATCGAGCCTGATTTAATTCTTGCAGGGAAAAAAAACTCAAGTACATTTCAGCCCTTGTGGCAAGCAACATATTAATATCAGTAACATTCCGACGAAAGTTTGACTAGTGGTGGTGTGACCAAATCAAGTCCTATACTGAGAGAAGGCACCGACCTGACATTCCTCATTACTAGAAACCTAAGCTATTGACACTGTGCGCGCTGTTAACATTCGTGCCTGGACAATTTTAATGTGACTTACACAGATATCCATAAATAAGAATAACCAAGACAACGTTCCCTGAAGTAGTGAATTCAACCCGTCTTTTTGGAACTGGGGTTATCTTGGCATTCTCGAGTGTCAGAGACAGAATCTACTATATTTTCTCCACCTCACTCGTGAAATCTATTTCTATTTTATCACCTCCCACTGAGCTATCATTTATTTCTATGTCTATTTAGAAGGGACCAAACTAAGTTTTAATCATGTGTGATAGTTTCATTGATTCTCAACCCAACTTCTAACCCAGGTTCTTTTGCTTGTGTGATTGTTGTTACTTTGACCCTTGTTTGTGTGTGTTCTTGACTAGACGTGCACTCGTCAGTTCTTGAATATCTACTCAATTTCTGCCTGCCTTGTTTATGTGATTGATGAGTGGTAGTTAATGTTCAAACCATTATGCCAACTGAAATAACTGACCGACTAGTCGCTGATCAACAAAACTCTTTATTGTTGACTAAGAACATATTCACAGCTGGCATCCCTGTGCCGGATTATAAATGGTAATAGCATACATGAGACTTCTACATTGTCCTTCATACATCATGTAACTCACTGTTCATGGACTACTTGACTAACTCTTGATCTACGTTGAATACTGAACACCCTTCACTCTGATGCTGTCTACTATACACTACTTCTTAATGGGCTGTTCACAATAAATGCAGTATGGTTTTGAAGTAATAATCTGGATTACCACCAGTGCTGGATACTTATTCTATACCACTGCTGTCTTATTAAGTATGCTTCATATGTCCGAACTGGACCACTACTACGAACACCTGTCCTCGATCATTTGCCCTTGACTAATTATTCGAAGTTTACATACCATGTTTGCTTGAATAAAACTGCTGATAATACACTTGGATACAGCTCGACATGAACTTTAATTGTCGAGGGAACATCTTTCTCTTTCTGCGAAATGCAGCGGTATCATAACACAATGATACTTGAGCTGTCCACTAAGTTTCAGATGGTACTATGGTAAGTCTACCCGACCTGCTCTGAGTTGACCATCTCAGCCAAACGACGAGACAAGAGTGATCTCCCCTCTCCTGTCAGCGCACTCAAATCTCGTGACCAAAGCTGACGTAAAAACTAAGTTCCACTACTCACAAATTATTCCTTCTTATTCCCGTCTCAGTTCTCTCCCTTTCCTATCACACACCTATCACAAATCTACGACAGTATCAATAATTATTTGCGCGAAATGGCACATATTTAGTCCTGAAATTTCTTTCAACCTCCTAAAACTATTAACTGTTATTATATCTTACCTACAGCAACGTATACTGTTCAAAAAAAAAAAAGAAACGCATAGCTATCCGAGGGCTCGTTTTTATGAGATTGTAAGTAAAATTTGGTGCAAGGGTATATAAAAACCAGCCTCAAATGTTCTTTACAGTGTCAAATGCACGTGTTGACCTGAATTGCGTTCGTTTTTGTAATCGTTACAACGCAGTGGTCAATAGTGTTTATGACGCAATTTTTGACCACAGCTCATGTTGCGCGCACGTGAAAGCAACAAAATTTGGGGTGAACACTATTCACTGACTACGCAACTGAAACCCTACAAAAGGATAACGCTAGACAAAAAAATTCAGTTCATTTTCAAGCAGACATTTATGGCGTCTCTATCGATAAATTTAAGGAACATTGCTATTGGCCGACTGCATGCAGGCGAAAGTCAAAGTCAGGTTGCCAGGCATGTAAACGTGCATCAGAGTACCATCAGTCGACTTTGGCACCAGTTCCAAGCCACTTGCTCAGTTGAAGACCGGCATCGCAGTGGACGACCCAGAGTGACAAAAGCAGCAGAGGATCGTTTTATTCGGCTTCGTCACCTCAGAGACATGTTTACAACAGCTTCCTCAACTGCCCAGTCATTGCCTGCAGGACGTCATGTGTCTGATCAAACTGTCCGGAATAGATTGCATGACGCTGGACTTTGGGCACAACGACCTCACCGCGGACTTGTCCTTACGCGCCGCCATCGCCAAAACCGACTTCTTTGGACCAACCAGCATCGTCCCTGGGCAGCTGACAATCAATGGAGACGTGTCTGGTTTAGTGACGAATCTTTCTTTTTGTTGCAGCGTCATGATAGACGGCGTAGGGTCTACCGTAGGCGAAATGAACGTTTTATCCAAAATTGCGTTGATGAAGCTCCTCCGCACGGTGGTGGAAGTGCAATGGTGTGGGGAATTATCAGTTACAACGGGAGGAGTCAATTGGTGCACATTGAAGGAGGCTTGAATGCGCAACGATACGTCAATGAAATTCTTCGACCCCATGTCCTTCCACTTTTGGCTGCCCAAAGGTCTGTGTTTCAACAGGATAACTCCAGACCCCATTGTGCACGGCTGACCACGCAGTTCCTGACTGCCAACATCATCCTCACCCTTCCCTGGCCATCCTTGTCTCCAGACATGAGTCCGATTGAGTACCTGTGGGATGAGCTGCATAGACGTGGTTGTCGCCGAGACGTTGCTCCAGCCAATCGTCCTGATCTGTTCCAGGCACTCCAGGAAGAGTGGGCAGCCATCCCACATGCCCAAATCAGACGTCTGATCGCATCCATGCCCAGGAGATGCCAGTCGCTGATCGATGCAAGAGGAGGCCATACACCATACTAACGGGAAAGCCCGTACGCCAAAAAACTCTCCTGACCCAGATGCAAAACAACTGTCAATTGATTGGTTGAACCCTAAGGTATTCTTGTGTGCAATTTGAACAATTAACTCATTAAATTTTAAAAAGTTATTGAATGTCAAAATTATGGCTATGTGTGTGCCTTCAGTAGCTATGCGTTTCTTTTTTTGAACAGTATATATTGCTTTGTACAGATCCATTTAAGAACACATTGTTATGAACTCTAACCAATTTCTACTGTCGTACGATTATCTTAGATAAAGATACATATTTTTACGTATTTTGCGAGAAATCTGTGTTATAATTGGGAGAAAATATCCAGAAATTGTATCCGTCAAAGCTACTGTATATGTGCTTTGTTAATGTATCTTCAATGTTTCTTCTCTGTACATTGCGCGCCGTTTCCATACTCTCCCGAAATGCACCATGTATAAATTAAAAGATATGCTTGTTCTTTTTAATGAGTGTTTTGTTTAGTATTTACGGTGCAATGCGCACCGTTTCCGTATTTTAACGAATAGCTGACGGGATTTGTTTATTGTTGGTTCCAGCCGTTTGACTCAAACAATTCTATATATTGGGTATAGGGTTAAATACACTGAATGAAATAATACGAAAGCTGGATATCATAAATTTACACTGAAATTTCCAAAATAAACACATAATGAGGTAATAAAATAGGTTAAAGAGTAAGGGGAGGCGAAATGACAAGATAATGAACGGTGTGTTTGATTGAAAAATAAAAAAAAAACATAAAAAAATATTTTAAACACAGGCTTTTAATGCATTAAAAACCCAAAATATAATTTTTCAAGGAGTTTATAGCTTGCAGTAAAAATGTAACATAAAATTGACAAATAGCCTGGAGCGCTGATTCTACATGTAATTAAATTCTGCTTTATACTTCATTAGACACTTATGGATAAAATATATGATGAGCGCTTAAGCGCCCCAGGCATTATGTCAATTTGATGTTACATCTTTACTGCAAGCTTCAAGAGAGACAATCTTGTTGGAAAGAATACAACTTAGATTATTTGCAGTTATCGCCCATTTTAATGATGTTGTTACACAAACAAAGCAAATTAATATTAATCTCAATTTTTTTAATTTTATTATTTTTACGACTGATTATTGTATTGTTATGGGGAATACACAACTATGCCAATTTTCTGAGCTATTGCTCATCTGGAACTGATTGAAAAATGGATTGCAAGATTTGATGGTGACAACAGGGTGAATTACGTTGCGAGTTAACGAATAGCCTGTAAAAAAGAACACCATTAACAAGGAACTATTCCAACCGCACATATAAAACATCTCGACATATTAAAATATACACGCACACATAGAAAGAACTAAAAAACCCATACACATACTATCTGCACATATACGAGGGGCGTTCAGAAAGTAATGCACCACATTGTTTTTCTCAGGAGCTGTTTATTCAAAAAGCATGAAATTTATAAACAATATACATGAATATGTCATGTAAACATTGGTATTATTCAACATAATCCCCATAAACTTGTACGGCTTTATGCCAGCGCGAAACAAGTGCATGTATTCCTAGCCCGTACCAGATTTTGTCTTGATCATGTAGCCATTTCTTCGCTGCATGAATCACTCCTTCATCATCTTCAAACCTTGTCCCACGGAGTGCATCTTTAAGTGGACCAAATAGATGAAAATCAGAGGGTGCCAAATCGGGACTATAGGGTGGTAGGGGTAGTACAGTCCAACCCAATTTGGTGATTGCTTCCCGTGTTGCCAGACTTGTGTGAGGTCGCGCATTGTCGTGAAGGAGAAGCAGGTCTGCTGGATTCTTGTGCGGCCGAACTCTGCGAAAACGTTGATTGAGTTTTTTCAATGTCTTAATGTAAGCTTGCGAATTGATTGTCTCTCCTCTTGGCATAACGTCCACAAGAATCACACCTTCAATGTCCCAAAAGACAGTGATCATGACCTTTCCAGCTGAAGGAATTGTCTTGAATTTCTTTCCTCGTGGTGATTGCGGATGATGACACACCATTGACTGTCTTTTTATCTCAGGTTCAAAATGATGTGCCCAGGTTTCGTCCCCTGTAACGATCTTAGCCAAAAAATTATCTCCATCAGCATTGAAACGCTCCAACAATTCAGAAGAAATAGTTTTCCTTTGCAATCGGTGGTCATTTGTGAGACTTCGAGGAACCCATCTTGCGCAAACCTTAGAAAATCCGAGAGTTTTTATAACTGAATTTGCACTACCAATGCTGACTGACAGCTGTAAGGCCAATTGTTGAGTAGTGATTCGCCTATCAGTAAGAATAATGCCCTCAGTGCATTTCAACATTTCTGCGTTGGTGGCTGTGGTAGGACGTCCACAGCGCGGCCGATCAAGCAGCTCCATATCTCCTTCCTGATTCTTTGATTCTCTGAACCCAGCGATTAACTGTACTCCTGTCGACTGCAAAACTTCCATACACATCACATAGACGCTTGTGAATGTTCACAACAGTTTCCTTCTCTGCAACTAGAAATTCTATCACAATTTGCTGCTTATAACGCAAGTTGCTACCACGCTCCATTTCAACGGTTTAGGGCAGCCGTATTATTTGGCCGGTTTCAGTGCAATTTGGTGCACACAATTTGCACATGCCATATTTGAAGTTTGCAAAATTTCATGCTTCTATCTTCATTATTAGCTGAGAAAAACGATGTGGTGCATTACTTTCTGAACGCCCCTCGTAAAAGTCACATTATTAGTAAAGACAGTCGTTACTACATTCAAGGGGGTCAGAGTGGCTAAGAGGTATGTAACCTCTAATTCTAAAGGTACCAGGTTCGTTCCCAGTTCAAGGAATTAAACTGATGGAATTTGTTTCAGAACCAGTAGTTCCTAATAATGTCATACTTCTCTCTAATCTCCTGGGTAGTGAGATCTCCTGGGTAGTGAGATCTCCTGGGTAGTGAGATCTCCTGGGTAGTGAGATCTCCTGGTCTCTTGGGTAGTGAGATCTCATGGTCTCCTGGGTAGTGAGATCTCCTGGTCTCCCGGGTAGTGAGATCTCCTGGTCTTCTGGGTAGTGAGATCTCCTGGGTAGGGAGATCTCCTGGGTAGTAAGATCTCCTGGTCTCCTGGGTAGTGAGATCTCCTGGTCTCCTGGGTAGTGAGATCTCCTGGGTAGTGAGATCTCCTGGGTAGTGAGATCTTCTGGTCTCCTGGGTAGTGAGACCTCCTGGTCACCTGGGTAGTGAGATCTCCCGGGTAGTGAGATCTCCTGGGTAGTGAGATCTCCTGGGTAGAGAGATCTCCTGGTCTCCTGGGTAGTGAGATCTTCTGGTCTCCTGGGTAGTGAGATCTCCTGGGTAGTGAGATCTCCTGGGTAGTGAGATCTCCTGGGTAGTGAGATCTCCTTGTCTCCTGGGTAGTGAGATCTCCTGGGTAGTGAGATCTCCTGGTCTCCTGGGTAGTGAGATCTCCTGGGTAGTGAGATCTCCTGGTCTCCTGGGTAGTGAGATCTCCTGGGTAGTGAGATCTCCTGGGTAGTGAGATCTCCTTAGTAGTGAGATCTCCTGGGTAGTGAGATCTCCTGGGTAGTGAGATCTCCTGGGTAGTGAGATCTCCTGTGTAGTGAGATCTCCTGAGTAGTGAGATCTCCTGGTCTCCTGGGTAGTGAGATCGCCTGGGTAGTGAGATCTCCTGGGTAGTGATATCTCCTGGGTAGTGAGATCTCCTGGTCTCCTGGGAAGTGAGATCTCCTGGGTAGTGAGATCGGATGCCTAGCCTTCTTTGATAAGGATGAAAAAATAAGGAGGTCCCGTGTGCAAGTTGCGTACATTAAAAATCCCACGGCAGTTGGAAATCGTAAAGAGTACAGCCGCTTCCCTGGCACAATTTAAAAATTAGAAACCTACCCAACACAAAAAATATTTATAGAATGTCTCATTTCTGTATTCTCACGTTGGGATCCATGCCAGTGATACGGAGTTCGTGCACTGTGCTGAGATCCTCCTTGTAGGATCTATGGGAGGAGATCGGAAACCTCAAGGAGTTGTCCGCGTGTAATGAAGATGGTCCTTAAAACCTAACCATATTACTACATTCAGGATTACTACATTCAGGAGTACTACATTCACTTTCTGACGCTTGGTAATATAGTAAGTACGTCCTGTTTCATTGTTTGTCCACTGCTTGTGGAAGATCCATGATACTCTTCAGCAGCTCATTTTATCCCCTTACGACAGCCGAGTGTAGTTCCCGGGGGTACTCAGGTGAGCTTAAAAAGGCATGACTTAAGAGATGACTAGCATGAGGTTGAGTATTGGGCTAGCAAGCTCAGAATGTAAAAGAAATCACCACAGAAACCGCTGCTGCTAGAGCACATTAATGTGTTGGAGCAGGCTTCCTGGAGAGGGTCGACTGGAGTGACGGCTACATAGGGAGCTGAGAGGGAAATGATGGTGATGGTGATTCTTAAATGACTAGTGTAAAAGCCCGTCTTAAGACGGAAATTAAATTCAAAAGCACAATACCTAACGGCAATTTTACTTATTGAAAAGTATTTTTTTAAACCACTGTGCACCACCACAGTACATGAACTACGTAGCAGCAGCGAGGATCACAATGTGTGTATACGGGATCAGGGACCTAAGACGCGTCAACAGTGAGGATTGCAGTAAGGGACCCATAGATTGACTGCTTGCGTCAGTGTGACATATTATGTTATAAATTTCATATATCTATTTCTTTATCTTCATTTTTCTTTTACCTAGCTTCCACCTACGCCAGTTTTAACATAAACCCCTATATGCTCAGATATCTGTCTCACTTTCTAATTTAGCACGCAGACTTTCTTTTTGTTCGCTATTCTCTTTGATGTAGATCACTAGCAGAAAATTAGCATACGTTGAGCTGTGATTAACGCCAGAGATCGAGAATAGTTGTAAGATGTCGCAACAGTGGAAGGCGGCGATAGTTTAAACGTATTTTTCGTTGGGCAGTGATAAAGGGTAATAAATTTGAGTATAGGGTCAGATAATTTTGGAACAAAAGGGAGATAATTTCTATTAACTTTTCCTGAGTCCATTCGCCTGTAAGTTAATTAAACCACGGTGAGAACGTCAAGATCAAAGGCATTGCTCGCTAGACTGGTCTTACGAGCGTAGACGTGAAGAAATTTGCACTGATTAGCAAATTACGTCAAGCGAGAAAATAGGGTTCTGTTTTTCGGCTTTAATGTGAGAATGATCTTTGATTTGCAAATCTGCACGTAGAATTCACCGTAGGTGCGAACATCTGGCAGAGAGTCTGTTTTCGGGTTATAGTTATAACGTTTCCTTTGATTTCAGATGTATATATACCCTAGCCTTCTAACTAAAATGTATCCAGTACTCGACAGATTCATAAGACATCTAGCTGCAATTCTAGAATCACTCGTATTGAGTAGAGTTTCTTAGTTTTTGTTGGAGAATAGTCTTAGAAGTTTGTGCGAAGGTAAATACTATACTAGTAGTTCTGAGTGATTTAAGTGGTAAATCGCCGATTATATTTTTGCTAGATTTTGTGCAGAACGATTTACTAGATAGGTCCGAAATATATTATCTCTCTAAGTTTTACTGTGTTAACAGTGGCTAGCAGAATAAATAATAATTTCTAGCTAAACTTTTCCAGCTAGGAAATAAATTTAAGTAACTGCTAATAACCAGTCAGAGAATATTTTAACCAACTAGTAAATGCACCGTTCATCATGAGTATTGACGAAATATGTATTTATTTCTAATTCATGATAATCTATTTTTTTTTAATGACTAGAATTTATTTCAAGGGAGTTTTAAACGATAAGACTAGCTTTAAGCTTGTAGTTTGTAATTTATAGTTAAATAACCGAAGTGAATATATTATATTTTACGCGAGGTAAGACAGGAGTGAGAATACTATATTATGGTTAAGCATTGTATTTTTCTCTTCCTTTATACAGTATTTGGGTCATACCCAAAATCTACCAGCGGCTTCCATGTAAACCTGAGAGTAATCATACTAAAGAACATTTCTTATATTAGTAACTGGGTTCTTCTCAAGGTAAACCTGTCTGAGGTTGTGTTTACACCCAGAAAGAGACAGAATATCAACCCACAGAACATTAAGAGTGACTTGGTAACTGGCATTTGATCGAGATTTATTGTTCCAATCTCATTTTACATTCAGTCCCATTGTGGCGACCTAACAAACCTTAACATTTCCGACGTTTGATCATTTGTGGTGTGACCAAGAATTTTATACTGAGAGAAGTTGCCGACCTGACATTTCCTAAGTACTGGAAACCTCAATATTCGGACACTGTGAGCACGGTGACATATATTACCTGAACTGATTTGAAGTGACATAAACAGTAATCCAGAAAAAAAAATATAGTCGTAAAGAGTATGTTCCCCGGGGAAATCTTAATTAACCTGTCTCTGTAGAGCTGGGGTTCTCTTTTGCCAAAATAACACTGGAGTTGCTGTGGGTGTGCGTGTCCTAAAGATTGCTCCAGAAGGTGAAAATCAAATTTGTAGCTAAGAACGAATGTCAGTGGCCACTAATGTATGGATAGGAAGAAAGCAGGAATGAGTGGTTTTTTGATCGTATAATTCTTATACCCACTTTGTATTTTTTCTTTATGCAAGTTTTTTTTTTTTTGCTGATACTGTTTCCCTTTCAGAATAGATTAACGTATAAACACCGTTCTGTACGGAAGATAGAAATCCTAGACCATACAGTATAAACCTATGACTCTTTTGGGGGTTACAAACTTTTTTCCCTAACGTGATCTTGTCTCACGAGAGGGAGGGAGGATTTCACCTATGAGTCTAACTCTTTAAATAATTCTTTACCCTATGTTTGATTGTATTTGATTTGATATTCAACTTGTAGCTGTTGTGAAGTTTTCTTATGATAAATAAAATTTACATAAACTTTATTTACGTGTGTCGGTCAGCTTGTCCCAAAATATCCATATTCCATTGATGTAGTTTTCACGTCTGTGCGTCTAACGGTCGTCCTTTATGTGTGTGTATGTGAGTGGTGATATATATATATATATATATATATATATATATATATATATATATATATATATATATATATATATATATATGCTAGTAGACTGTCTGACTAACCAAGTTCTGTTGTAGAGATAGGCTGAATGAGAGAAGCTTCTCGATTTCAGGGACAGACTCTAACTATTTTTCCACCATTTCACTCGTGAAAATCTATTTCTTTACACTACCTACCACTGAGCTATCACCTGTTCTATTTCTACTTAGAAGGGACCAATCTATGTCTTAATTTCCATATCTAAAATCTACGACAGTCAGGGTCAGCGAACCAGAGCTGACCAAGACCCTACTCCACCTCCAAGTGGTGGTCCTGGAAACAGGCTGCATCACTGCAGTCTGGCTGAGTGAGTAGGGATCGAAGAGGAAGGCTAACCCGGTCCCAAAAATGCCGTGCTGAAGTCAGATGTGTCAGCCGAAAGGAGCAAATATAGCAACTTCGCTGTAAACAGACACAACGCAACCAACGTCCTTTTCAGGACGAACGAAGAAGAAGAAGTATACGGGATCACACATTCTATAAATATATTTGAGTGCACACCGTCATTTGCGCACTTTTCTTTGTCGAGTGTTACTATTTTCGGGAGAGTACATATCAGGAAAACAATACAATTAATGTTTAACTTACAACCAAAGTTGCATCCGTTAGCGTTGGTGACAGAAAAAGCTGGGATTTATATATATTGATAGTTGAAGCAGAAATATAAATCGCAATAAATACTAAGTAGGAGGTAAGGTAAGTGTTCATAACCATGTGATACCTCTCCTTGTCACCACCAAGACCTCGAAAAAAGAATAAAGAATAGTACCACTGCAACAAACTAGAGTTTAACTAAGCACTAACTGAAGACATTTGATTCACATTGAGGTAACAGGCAAATATGAAGAAGAGATTCGTGGCTTCTTCTTCTTTTTTTTTTTTTTTTTTTTAATAAATTTTGCCTCGTTTTGGCGAGGCGAGTCCCGTTCCACCTAGACACAAGGTCCGTCGGTTGTATTAGGACGCATGTCCAAATTTATAAGACCCTGTGGTTTGTTAATTATAAGTGGCTTCTTCAATCCCGTCTATTTATCTTGGGGATTATTAGACCGTTCTTTTCATACGTTTTATTTGCCTTCTCAATCCTTTCAAGGTTGTCAATCCGTTTTTTTCATACGTTTTATTGGTTTTCTTAATCCTTCCACGATTGTTAATCCGTTTTTTTTTCATACGTTTTGTTTGCCTTCTCAATCCTTTCGAAAATGTAAATCCGTTTTTTTAATACATGTTTTATTTTCTATCCTCCATCCTATCAAAGACAAAGAATAAACGTATTCTAGAAATACAGCTCAACACACAACACAGGTTGAGATTAACTTTATTCGTTAGCTTACACATCGCATTAAAACATACCATGGAGAAATACAAATATAAGATCATAATTTTTCGTGGCTAACATTTTCCTCGAGGATGAATGTGACTGCACGGCACGCGCCAGGGAAACAACACTAACATGGATACACAGTTAATAACTGTAAGCACTGCTTGTTAATGTCCTTCAATACAGACTTGTTTATTGACAAAATAGAATATAGTTCTACTGACAAGAGAAGGATCTACTGGCCAAAAAACGATACGTTTCCAAGAAGACTAGTATGCTTTCCTACCCCGGGGCACAGAAGAACGGTGAATAGACTAGATCAATGCTTCTCGTGCTTTTTACTTGACAGAACCCCTAATTGTTCATATCCTCTGACACTCCAAAAGTCGAATTTTTTATAACAGTACAATAGATTATTTCCTTCTTCGCTTTTAACATTTTTCAGATATGAGAAAGCTTCTTCTAAATGCAGAGAAAAATATTTATGAAGCATATTGCGGGATATTTATAATTGATTGCATTATTTCAAAATTTTCATTTTATATAGAGCCTTTACTCTTGAAACCCCTGAAGTCATCAAACCGATAAAAAGGGGCCTCACTGGAACCCATTTTTTGGAATACTCGACTAGAGAAATATAAATGATCTAGAATATTTGACAACTTACACTTTAGTTCAGGTCATCATGAATGTAGACCAATGGGGAAGAAACAAGTATGATGCAAATAAACAAAGGGTTAGTCTTAAAATAATAACATAGATTGAATTTTTATCAACGTAAACATGAAAGGGAAGATGGCCCCATAGCGAATACTGTCTTTAGGGAATAAAGTATTACAGATTTCACTTAAATTAGGTCTAACCATGATTTGGAATAACAAGTACCTTACTTTATGCCTTTGCCTTACCTTAACTCAAGAGCGGAGTCATCCCTTCATTTACCGCTGGGCAGACCGGAGCTTGACTGTGACATATTTTGATCCCAGTAATTTTACCTATAAAAGCAAACGTTGTAACCACTCAATCAATCAATATCTTTTTGGGCAATTGGGCAATCAAAAAACATTCTGTGCTACAACAAATATATTCAAAACTTACAATCATTCTCTACTGTCGGCATACAAGCCTGTGATTAAATATGTTCTGGGCCACTGGAAAGACTAGATTACGTGGAAAATATTGTCTCATTCAATCATCAACTCAATCTTTGGAATATTCTTAGCCCAGTCTATTCCGCTTTGTCAGAAATCCGTCGTGAAGACCGATTTTGGCCGGAGACGGCAGGGAGTGTGAATACAGGGATTAATAAGACGCTTAGAGAAGACGGCCATTGGGCAGGCAAGTTTATGCAGAAGAGAGAATTGGGAAACATGTATAAAACAGATGACAGGAAAAGGGAATGATGTGGATTTACGGATAAGGAAGACCTTGACGAAGATAAATATGTCTAGGCTTTTTTTTTTCTTCATAGTTTTGGATCGCAATGTGTTTTCTGTATGAACGTTAGGGTAGGCTGAACAGATTACAACATAATCTAGATGAAAAATGTACGAGAGGTTAGATAAAAGTGGAGTTAGATAGAAATAAGGGCTGATAACAGAAAACGCGATAAAGAAATCGTTGAGGTCAATGAAAGAATGGTTGAAAGGGAAGAGGAACAACCGAGTGAAGTTAGTTTATAATAATGTTGTGCATGTCCTGTGAAAAGATGTTTTGGAAGAGCGCACGCAAACAATAGTATATGGTGAAGACAGAGACGGAGAGTGGTATATGTATAACGAGAGTTTCTTATTCAATGAAATAAGAAGGTAGAAAAGGGTGGACTTTTGTCCGTATAAAGAAAAAATGGGGATCCCGTTACACACCCATTGAGGCATATTGGGAATATGGTTGTTGTAGCCGTTTATGGTAATGGTGTTGGTCTTCATAACGCGAATGGTAATATGAACAAAATGTCAATAAACTGTTCTGTGAAAACGAACTACAACAAGTAGTGTTTAAACTGTTCACTCGATGGTAGTACATAAGTCGGTTTACTGTACATATAGTTTATTCAACATGGCACATACGAAGGAACGATACGATCATAGTTACAGATTATAGGTACAAAATGTCATACTTTGAAGTTGCTGATCATTCTTAGTGATTCTTCAAGAATTAAGTCTTATAAACATCCACAACAATCTATTCAGGTTCGAGTTCTGAATCGGCTAACCTCTCTTTACATCCATGCCACGACTTTGGCATTGAAGCATGTACGGCATTTAAAATATGAAGCATACGAATAAATAAACTGGTTTACACGTAGGTATTATTCCTCTACGGTAATCTAATATGACCACCGACTCTGTCTGTCCATTCTAGGAAATTACATGCTAAGATGACTTCCCGCTAGACTACAACTGGGAGCGGCCTGATACTTTAGTTTACGGCAATAAATATACAAATATAACCGGGGCGACACTTACATGATCCTTCCATCATTGGCTTCGTCAAGAATACCAATTGAATCAATATAACATACTGGCTTATACAAAACTGCCAGAAAATTCCAATAATATATATCTCGGACATAACAAAGTCCGCACTGCCCCGTTCAAAACATGACGTCACAATCCCCAAACTAGTTACCCGTGCGTCCAAAGCAACTCACACTGCATTGTGCACGTCAGTGCGTGAATCAATCGAACGCACAAATAATGAAATATATAAAGACTGCTGCGTACATTTGGCAGGACCGAAGACTACCCCCTTAGGTAATAAATATACGTAACAGCTCCCTTATCACCTCCCCTTAAAAAAATTAATTCTATTAATTTTTTTTTAACTTAGTACCCGAGAGAGGTGAGTCAAAACTACAACAAGATATATGAAATGCATAAAGTTATATCATATTAAGAAAAGAATATTAAACGAAATGAATATAACTAAATGATAGTATGCATTAAAGCACACATCCACAAACGACCTACTTTGGAACGATGTGGTAAAACAAGTTTGAAAATGAAAAATGAAAAAAACCATTAAAAAAAAAGATGATAATAAAATTCAACTAAGTTTTCAACAAAATTTGAAACATATGATTTCAAAAATGAAAATGAACAGCAACACTGATGATGATCAATGACAAGAGAATCAATGAAACAGAAAAATTGAAAATACAATGTGCAAAAATGAAGCAATGCAAAATTAAACACTTTAAGAATCAACACACTTAATGTTTTCTAACACTAGTACGGTTGACTAGTGATCTAAAAGTGAGATATCATAACTAAGACCTGTGAATGCAGGTATTACGTGACAACTAAGAAAGTTAGTATGTGTGTGATCCATAATCAATTAAATAGATTAAATTGAATTATTCTAATTTATATATATTTCTTAGTTACTAACAAATAACTAGTTAACAATATATTCTAAGTAATTTCAATATCACTATCAATATGTCACTGTTCCGTTACAACTAGTTAGTAATCGACGAGATAATGTTCTCAATGTTCCATACACGATATAATATATTCTCTAACACGTTATGTAGTGTAATATGTTCCATAGGAATAACAAATGTATATTTGTCGCTCTTAACAATGTTGCCATATTAATAAAAAGTTACTGTAGTACCAATGTTCCCGTTCTAATAAAACGTTAATATAGTATCAATAACAATGTACAAAGTTATTCATGTTATCGGTGAGGATGTTCCAACATCTGGAAGTGGCTTAGTTTCGACAAGTTCGCTTGGGCATCTTGACAGACAGTCTGCGAACACATTCTGCACTCCAGGAATAGCTCGTATCTCAAAATGGAACGGTTGAAGCGCTATAGCGTAACGCGCTGACTTTGATGACTTAACGTTCCATGTATTCAGTGTGGTAAGAGCTTTCTGGTCAGACTCCACCACAAAGTGTGATCCGAGGAGATAACGATCCAGTTTAGTGATTGCCCAGACAAGAGTAAGGAGCTCTTTATCCAGAACGGAATATGTCGTCTCGCTCGGCGTGAGCTTTCTGGATACGTACATAACCGGAAATAAGGTGCCGTTATATTCCTGCATCAAAACTGCAGCGATAGCGTAAGAAGATGCATCACTGCGGAGAATGAAATTGAGATTTTTGTCAGGCAACCTCAAAAAAGGTGCATTTGAAAAAAATTGTTTTATATAGTCTAACGCCGTTTGGTGATCCTGCGACCACTTTATTACATTAGATGTGCCTTTCTTCAGTAAAGACGAAAAAAGGTGCAGTTATAGTAGACAAATGAGGGATGAATTTTGAATAGAACTGTATTAGTCCTAAAAGCGACCTAACTTTTTTTTTTTTTTTTTTTGTCTTAGGTGCCGAGATGTTTAAAATTTTAGAGACGTTACTGTCTTCTGTATACATGAAACCATGACCTATGCGGTGACCCAGAAATGAGATGTCATGAAAACCGACAAAAGCCTTTGAAGGTTTCGCTGTTAAGTTATAATCCCGTAAGGTAGAAAGTAAAGATTTTAAACCCTGAATATGTTCATCCCAAGAGTCACTGAAAAGACAGATGTCATCTATATAAGTAATGACATCGGGACGATGAGACAATATGCGACGCATCATGCGTACAAAGGTAGCTGGCGCATTCATTAATCCGAATGGCATAAAATTCCATTGAAAAAAAAATCATGAGAACTAGAAAAAGAACAAATGACTATTACAAGAAAGAAATGATGACTGCATAGGCTGAGTCATCAAAGAATGTGATATCAAAATCCAATATAGTAGGTTACTATCTGCGTGACGCAGAATCAGGTACTAATCGTAACCTGAGGGAATGGTGGTGAAAATGCACACCATTGTCCCGCTCGATAGCCATGCGAGCATCTCTATTGGTCCTAAAAGTTACTACGGCGTCACCATACCTGTTATTGGTATGAGGTAAGAGACGCACGAACCTAACGTCCGCCGTGTGGTTGAGAAAATCTCCTAGTGCCTGCCAAGTAGTTCGTTGTGGCAGATTTTGCACAAGGATGGTGCGAGAAGATGCACCTCTACCAATATAAGTGGTAGCGTTGTCACAAGAATGTAAGTAAGGTTGATGAGTAACCTTAGTCCTTTTAGGTAAATTATAATATTTATTATTTATATCTTTAGGATTATTCTTAAATGTACCATACTTTTGTAGTTGATTATTATTACTTATGCCAGACAAAGGTGTAGGTGTACGGCATGTCGTAGACACCTGCTTGCTAGGCAAAGTTAAAACCTTACTGACAACCTTATTGATATTACTTTTCCTATCTGAGTTACAACTATTATTTTTATTAGGAACATCCTTTCCCTTTTTTACAAACCTAACCTTTTTCTTGCGATCAGTTGACTGCTGATCAGGTCGAGGGAAGGTATATATCCCCCGGAATGACTTACTAGTCTTCACAGGTTGCGTTGAAACCTTAATATCATTCTTAAGAATGGAAGCATGTCGTAAAGGTTGTAATGCATTAGCCACAGTGGCGTAATGAACCATGGAATCATTTTCACTACTAGATTCCGATACATTAGCATTACCCAACATGTTAATAGCATGTGCATGTGACACAACTCTAGGTATAGACTTAAATGCATAGGCATCCTGTGTATGCTGCTTTTCCCATTCAGCAATTTGCTGAGGGGTACAATCTTTTATACCGTGTATACGACCCAATATTAAATCACAAATTGGATTCGGAAGAAGACAGGCGTGGATCTTTCCTGAAAAAAATGGTGTAGTTAACTCAATAACAGCCGTGGGAAATGTTTCCACTGTCCCACTAAATGTAACACATTGGATGGTCTCTCCAGTTGCACAGGCGGGGTCGACCAAAGAGTTCCGCACTCCCACAGCACTGCAGCCTGAATCAAATAAAAGAGAGCATGGAATGCCATTTATAAAACCCTTATTTAATTTAAGGCTTCCTGTTCCATAGTCAGTAGCTGACGTGGCCGTACAAGCCGCTGGTAGGTTTGGTATAATTTGCCCGCATCGCAGCGTTGTGTTCGCCTTGGGCTGGAATGGGGTATTACTCTCATCACAAGACTTGACCTGTTCGAAATCCAGAGAACATGACATAGCACTATGTGCATTAACATTATTATCCTGTTCCTTGTTTGAATGTGTATCACTCAAAGCAACATTAGAGTGTTGTCGTGGCTGGTTCGAAGATATATATCTTCGTAGCGATCGATTTTGGTTATTATCCCCAAAATTGCTAGTATTTGCATTTTTGTTTACGTTAAAATCACGGTTAGTATGACCATTACCATTGTGCCATTGACCATACTGTCTATTTTGATAACCTTGTCTGTTTTTGAAAGATTGTGATTTAAATTTCACATTATGATAACAATTATTGCTTTGATTATTTCCAAAATTATTCTGATGAAAATCTTGTGATCTGTGAGATTGGCTAGAAGATATATTATATAGAGAAGTTTGACAAAATTGTTTCCCTTTAAAAGAATTGTAATTCTTGTTATTTCCCTTTCTAATTTTTATATCTTTAAAATCCAACCTCAATTTTTTTATCTGAGAAGTAGTTTCTAATTTAAGGTTACTAATTTCTTGTTTGAGAGTTTTGATAGTATCTAAAGCCTTAGCTCTCTCCTGCCTAAGTTCAAGTTTGAGTGCTTCGATAGCACTATGATGACTAGTCATAAGTTCATCAATCTTCTTAGTAAAAACAGAATTTTCCTCATGAATTTGGCCATTAAAATCTGTATTATTCTGCTTCAATGCATCTACCAACAATTTCCTAGAATTTTCTACCTCCAATTGTAAGGACGTGAAGTTTGTATTGGTAACCTCGGCCTGTAATGTAAGAGTCCTTACTCTCTCGTTTAAATTATTAATCACTAGCTCCTTATCTTCCAGGAGTTCCGACAATTCCTCTATTTTGCTCTCTTCAGCAATATCATCCAAAAAATTGGTCCTTCCTGTGTCATTTCCTTGTTCGTACTTCATCTGTATCTCATAATCGTTATCACAGAGAATAGCGTTACGAATGCTATTCATTATAGAACCACGAGGGACGTGTACGTAACGTTCCACAAATGTACGAAATACTCCACCTAATAATTCTGCTATGTCCCTTGCCATAATTATGTGTGGTACAGACTGAAAATTAAGGTCTGCAAACTTCGTCAAATCTGACGCTGTACGACATAAAAAATTGTCTAGTATAAAATCATCAAGGTCTGGGCCTTGAAAACCATCATTTTTAGCCTCCTGAAGAATATCCCTCAGAGTAGACATTATGCCCAATCTAGGCTTTTTTTCTACTTTTTTCACATCGATAACCTTGTTTTCAACGGGTACCTTGTTCTTAACAGGTACATGTTCTTTCGAAAAATTATCTAAATCATTAATCTGTTTTGGATTATCAGAATCTCGTAACTTATTCTGTACATCCACTAAATCAGGTTGCGTCTTTTGCTCCTCCAATTCCAATATCCTTTTAATTTCTTCTAATTCTCCAATACGTCTTGCTTCAGTTTCAATTTCTTCCTTATTCAGGAATAACTTCCCACTTTTCCATAAATTTTCTTTAGCCAAATTGTCCAAGACATATGATTTTAACTTATCACCTTTCATTCTAAATGTTCGTGCAATATCCAAATAGTCCTCTATCTTAAGCATGATAAATATATATGTATTAAAGTGACTCACTCAGTGAATCAACTAGAAGAAAAAAAAATTATCTAAATGATTTCCCTCCAATATGTGCAACACGTTCTTGACCAAGAACGGCACCTAATTATTATTCAATATTATTCTGAAGGTGCGAATGCTTTTGCCTCATCAGGAGCCATCTGAAGGGCTTTCGCTTGCTTAATGAAATAATCTAGTGAATACATTATGCTTTATAAGTAGTCACAGTACTCTAGATATTTAAAATGATAATTAATCAATATAAATTAGTTAACCTTGTTACTATAACAAGTGTTCTTCGTTCCTGTCCTTAGAACGGTATAATGTTATCATATAATTATTAAATATGTTATTAATCAATAAATTTATGTAATCAAATGTCATGAAATGAACAACGAGAAAGACAATAGAAACATAACAGACAAGACATGATAAACTGGACGGGTGAACACAATCGTAGAAATCAAAAAAAATAAAAATGTATAACTAAAATAGAATATCGTAAAAATATACGACGATAACTACGATCAGATAATTAACAGTACAATTGACAACACAGTGTAAAAACATAGGTTTTGTAAAAAACTGAACGACAGGAAAGGTGAGATGGACGCAAAATACAAACAAAATTCATCATAAAACTAAATTACGAATAAAAATAAATACGAAAACAACAATTAAAACTTGACACTACAGCTAAACAGTCAGGTGTCACAGACCACCAGACACAGTGGACCTAGAATCCTTCTACGCTCACGCGTAGGAACATTCCACTGAGGGAAGTCTGCAAAACAATTCCTAAAGAACAGTCACGAAGGCCCTGGTGTGAAACTGGGATGTATCCTCCGTGAGTCTCCAAACCCTACCTCCCACAAAGAATACACAACATATAACACATAACACGGAAAATATAAAGGTGGACATAAGCAATTAAGGCACAGCTAATAATAATAAAATGTATAACGGATACAAGTTATACTTAGCTCGCGTGTGCCGGGAAAAAACAATGTGCCTCGTCTCCGTGGATGTACGTTTGAAGCTAAAATAATTCGATCTGCGAATACAGCATCAGCTCGCACGAAATGATAACGAAGGCAGTCAGTCCCTGTACAACCCGAAGTGAAGGTTGATAGATGACCTTGAGAATCTCGTAACGGTCAGTTGATTAAGATTCATTTTGACAACAAGTTCCAACTTGACGATGATGTCGCCTTGAAAGTACACATTCTATTTTCAAACGATTAATTTGATTGAGTAAGATCCTTTGAAATGATAAATTTCAGACCACGCTGGCGCACCAATTACTGTTGTAGCCGTTTATGGTAATGGTGTTGGTCTTCATAACGCGAATGGTAATATGAACAAAATGTCAATAAACTGTTCTGTGAAAACGAACTACAACAAGTAGTGTTTAAACTGTTCACTCGATGGTAGTACATAAGTCGGTTTACTGTACATATAGTTTATTCAACATGGCACATACGAAGGAACGATACGATCATAGTTACAGATTATAGGTACAAAATGTCATACTTTGAAGTTGCTGATCATTCTTAGTGATTCTTCAAGAATTAAGTCTTATAAACATCCACAACAATCTATTCAGGTTCGAGTTCTGAATCGGCTAACCTCTCTTTACATCCATGCCACGACTTTGGCATTGAAGCATGTACGGCATTTAAAATATGAAGCATACGAATAAATAAACTGGTTTACACGTAGGTATTATTCCTCTACGGTAATCTAATATGACCACCGACTCCGTCTGTCCATTCTAGGAAATTACATGCTAAGATGACTTCCCGCTAGACTACAACTGGGAGCGGCCTGATACTTTAGTTTACGGCAATAAATATACAAATATAACCGGGGCGACACTTACATGATCCTTCCATCATTGGCTTCGTCAAGAATACCAATTGAATCAATATAACATACTGGCTTATACAAAACTGCCAGAAAATTCCAATAATATATATCTCGGACATAACAAAGTCCGCACTGCCCCGTTCAAAACATGACGTCACAATCCCCAAACTAGGTTACCCGTGCGTCCAAAGCAACTCACACTGCATTGTGCACGTCAGTGCGTGAATCAATCGAACGCACAAATAATAAAATATATAAAGACTGGTGCGTACATTTGGCAGGACCGAAGACTACCCCCTTAGGTAATAAATGTACGTAACAATGGTGTTAGGCCCATATTCTCTTGACCATCGGCACACTATGGGTGATTTGGTCAGCATCACGCCGGCCGCCTTAACCTTCCCATAGTTGCTCTGGTACCCAATTCATGAAGCTGGATCGTCTCCGGAGCCGTTTGTGGTCTAAAAAATCCCACCTCAACTTGGGATCGAACCATGGACCACCGAGCTAGGAAGCCAGTGCACTAACCACTACGCTACCGCGGCTCCAATATCATATAAGGTATAGGCCTACCTTATATTAAGAATTTTTTAAAACACCTTAAAATAAGATTAATTAAATTTAGAACATGATGACGAGGGAGATAATGATGAGGATATTGACGACAATGGTGATAATTATGATGAGATAAATGAGCAGGAGGATAAATATGCATTGGTTAGACCATTAGCGGCTTTTTTTTTTGGGGGGGGGGGGGAATTTGGGGGGGGGCTGGCGGGGATATCTAAAAATAATTTAATTTTGAAGGTTCGAGGATATAATTCGTCAAGGATTTAAAAAAAACAATATCATTCACTGCAAAACCAATTCACTTTAATTATTGTCAAGATTAAACTAAAAAGACACAAATATTTCGTTGTAATACCTTGACAGATTAAAAAATTAAAATTTTTGAGAATTTTGCAATTCTTTCATTCGTTATTTGAGCAAATTCAAACAAAGTCATCCTGTCCTTTGCCGTCCGCTCAAGGTCCTTCCACGCCTTCTTCATACCTTGTGGATTCCAGAACACGGGCTGCCTTGTAATGCTATCAGACAGGTTTGCTCAATATGAGTCACATCCATCGCTAGAGTCTTCTTTTCATCGCTTGTTCCACTGGCACTTGTCTAGTTCTTGTCATGTTGGTGATATGGTCATACCCCTTCAATCCTTTTATTCTACGCAAGCACCAATTTATGAAAGTGTAACTTTCTGGTTGTTTTTTTTTAAATTTATTATTCTGTATGTTTCAAAGCAATACAATAGGACTGACCTGGCATGTGAGTTGAAGATTCTATTTTTGTTTTAAATCTTGGATATGTCCATCCTTTAAAAACTTTCAGCTAAGCACACTTAGCAAGTTTACATAAACTTTATAATTAGTCTAAACTGTTATAAAAATGTCTTGTCCTTTCCAGCGTCTGACATGCTGTGATAAAGTTGTCTTTTCCTTTCCATCGTCTCTCAGCGTCTTGAATAAAGAAAAGGGTTCTTGTGTCTTTATTCATCGGCGATGAAAATTGTTGAAATGTTGAGGGTAAACGGAGCATCGTACTTTTTCTTCAGTTCGGCAAATCCAATCGCAGTGTCAAGGCCATGGAGTTGTCACATTTTACACGCAACAAAAAGACTTTTGCCACCCCCTTACGCGACGTCACAAATCTCTTCCTCCCCCCCTTTCCCCTTCATATTTTTAACATTCTGTTTGTATCCGTTATCATGTTTTTTTAATGAGTGTCCGATTGACAGAGTGGTTAGAGCGCTGGTCTATTGCGGCTAAGGTACCGGGTTCGATTCACGGTATCATCGTGCTCCAGTCGTCCCAGCTGTGAATGGGTACCTGACTTTGCCCTTCAGTTAGGGAAGGAAAAGGCAGCGATAAAAGGAACTGGTCATCCCCACCTCTCGATGCTAGACCTAGTATAGTGAAGTCTCTAACACTTCACTCCCTTACGGCAGTATCTGCTATGCGACTACCTTTACCTTTTTTCATCATCATCATCATCATCATCTTCATGCTCCTTTGCGATCTGTAGGGCAGTGATGATAAAGATATACGACCTATTTTCATGTCTCTTTTTGAATACTTTCCACGATTTAACGTGTAGTTCTCGAAATTGTCTTGTTAAGATGATTGTCAAGACACCTACAAAACTAAACAAGGTAACACTGACCGACATAATGCAGGCGAGAGTCATACCCATCAATCCACGCCCCCGCATCAGACAACACAATACACCCCCCGCAGCCCCCAAGGTTCAGTTCCAGTGCTTCTACACACCATAATACCCCCATGGAGAAATACGGAGAGTTCAAAACAAGCTAAACAATTGTCCGGAGGATACCTGGAAGCACCGAAAAGAGAAATGGTATACACGGATGGCACAGAATATTATCAGAACACCCGCAAATATCGAACACGAAGACAACCAGAAATCGATTATCAGTTTAAATAACCAGATATGGTTGATCAAGAGATCATTTTAGAAGCCTATCGGAATACACAGTCTCCTAAGGAAAAACGTAGCCCCACGAGGAACACTGTAAACCTAGTTATACAAGATCAGCCCAGGTTGCAAAGATGTAGAGTAAGCAACCTTCGCAAAATCCCATACACTTTGAATCGATGTACAGCAGATCACAGAACGATCGAGCTGTTTCGTTCCCTACACAGGACCATATAAATTACATTGCTACAAATCGACGTCACTTCAATCCACAGAAGAGAGACTCTTACCACCACCATCACCCAACCAGACGAATAATCCCTTTGATGTCCTGCCACACAACCGGATGGATAAATTGCCGTAGTGAAAGAGAGAGCGCACAAGTACATTGCCGTGGAGAAAGAGATAGCGCACAAGTACATTGCCGTAGTGAAAGAGAGAGCGCACAAGTACATTGCCGTGGAGAAAGAGATAGCGCACAAGTACATTGCCGTAGTGAAAGAGAGAGCGCACAAGTACATTGCCGTGGAGAAAGAGATAGCGCACAAGTACATTGCCGTAGTGAAAGAGAGAGCGCACAATCTTGGCGGACTGAGAGAGAGATTTGCCGCGCGGAGACGGTGTTAGATTTTTCGCTCGAATTTCAGAAAAAAAATGTAAGAAAAAAAATGTAAGAAAAAGTACGGTGCTCGGTTTCGGTTCGAAATTTCAACAATTTACATCTGCCGGTGAATAAAGACACAAGTACCAAGAAAAGTTTACAGACTCTTCTTCGGTCTTCCAAAATGCTCAAGGACTTCAGTGTTGACGTCTGAGATGAATTTTATTAGTTCGTTCTCTATCGTTAGATGATCTTAATGTGACAAATTAATAGACAAAATATTGTCTGTAACATATGATAGGAAGAAGATGGTAAAAGGAACGAACGAACGAACGAACGAACGAACTTTATTTTCAAAGGGTTGAGAATTGGGCACGCAGGCCCGTCTGACATTCTGCCCTTCCTTTCTCCCGTCTTTTATACTGATTTCATTTATTCTCACATACAATTTACCCATCAATTCAAGGAATTCAACGTTGTACAGGTAAAATAATAGCATACTCACATTCACAGTATCTAATTATAAACATGAAATAAAATATGTTGAAAAGTACAAACTAAGTATTACCATGAAACAAAATATGTTGAAAAGCACTAACATCATCATTAAACCTACACTCGATATTATACCATTTGTTCGGAAAAATAATCATATTAGGGGGGCAGATAATCAGAACTCATAAAGTATTCGAAAAGTTTACGATTGTATGAATAGGGACTGAGGTTGTTATGTTTTAGATAATGTGGAAGATAGTTCCAAAGATGAGCAGCAGAGTAAGCTAAGCTTTTCTTGAATAAGTCAAGCCTAGGCTTGGGCACTTGTATTTTGTTAAGGCGTTGACTGCGTCTTTCACTGTATTTGAACATTGGCCACAGATATGTTGGAGCATTCTGTGACAGGATTTTGTGAACAAATTTAGCTTTGTTGAACAGAAAGCGCTTTCTTAGAGGCAGTATTTTGAGATATTTATATAGATCTACACACTGTGTTTGGCAGTTGTCAGAAACTAGACGCACTGCACGCTTTTGTAGTGAATGGAGTCTTTTTGTGTTGGACATAGAACAACCATCCCAGATTGTGGAGCAATAGTCAAGGTTTGTTTGTATGTGAGATACATAGAACAATTTTCGTGCATCTTCATCTAGGAAATGTTTGATTTTAGCTAACTGGTAAACTTTCTGTGCCGTTTGCTTAGTCAGTGCATGAACATGTGAGTTCCAATTAAGATGCTGGTCAACGACTATTCCTAGAGTTTTATGTTCATTAACGTTTTCAATTGGTGAGGTACCAATATAGATCTGAAGTGTTGTTTTCTCAGAATTTTGTAATTTTTGTCTAGTTGATATTAACATGCACTTTGTTTTAATTATATTAATTAGCATGCGATTTCCGATGCTCCACTTAATCAGATTGTCTGTATCTTTTTGTAACGATAGTTCGAGTGTGTTGCAACTTGTATCACTCGTGTAGATAGTACAGTCATCAGCAAATAGGTCACAGGATGCGTGTTCGACGTGTAATGGAAGGTCATTAATGTATATGGCAAAAAAAGTAGAGGCCCAAGAATAGAGCCCTGAGGAACGCCGGTATTTATTATGGTTGGGTATGAGCAAGAGTTATTGTAAGAAACTACATGTTTTCTGTCTGACAGGAATGATTTAATTATCGTCACTAGTTGAAGGTTTACTTTTGATGTTTCTAGTTTTCTAATTAAAATAGCGTGATCTATCATATCAAATGCTTTTTTAAAGTCTACAAAAACTGCCCCACATATGTTATCGTTATTAATATTTAAGTGCCAGTTGTCAATCATCTTAGTTAGAGCTGTGTGACATGAATGTTTAGGTCTAAACCCCGACTGACTATTAATTAGCAAGCCGTTGTTAACTAGCGTGGATTATCAAACACACAAAGAAAGCTACGTGTCCAATGGGCAATGGCGTCATCGGGATCAGAAAGCTGGTAAACACTGGCAAGAGGTGCAGTTCGCAAATCATGTAAAAATAGTTCACGGTTGAAATTTTTAAAACTTCTAAATTTAATACTGATATGTTTATTTCTTGGAGCTTTATATTTATTCTTTGACCACGTGCAACATATAGGATAGTGGTCACTCATCGCGACAGTAGGAACAGAGCATTCTATAATGTTTCTGCACAGGTGACGTAGATGTGGTCAATTGTTGTGGATGATGCGTTTGTTACCCTGGTAGGCTGGTTGACTATTTGTTTTAGGTTGTAAGATAGGATGATGTTTTCCCATGTTTGGTTTATGTTGCGCATGTCGATGTTGAAATCGCCTAGAAGAATAATTTCTTTGGCAGTGGTAAATACTTTATCCATCATAGTGGTGAAATCTTCATACCAGATGGCTCCTGCACTGGGATTTCTATAAAGATACCCGACTAGAAATTGTCCCTGAGTCGGTAGTTTTATTTCTAACCATATGCACTCGGTCTCTGCTGTCTCTAAATCGCTTCTGCGGCGATAACTAATAGAAGTGGAAATATATACTACAATACCTGTTTCTAGCTTTCTACTTGAGTCTCGCCGAACTGTTTTAAAACTATTTAGGGCAATTTCACCATCTGATATTTTGTCGTTTAAGCGACTTTCGGAAAGTCCAAAAACATGAAAATTTTTATTTAGAATTTGTGTAAGCTCAGGAAGTTTGCCTAATAAATGGTAAATGTTCAGGTGGCCCAGCCGTAGACCATCCTTAATTAGCCATTGTGTCTGATAGGTATGCATTTTATTTTGGCGAGTGGTTTAAAAAGGAAAATAACAAAAGCAATTTTAAATACGAACCCACGAAAATTTAAACTAATTAACGTCACCAAGTAAGTGAAAATGCAAATGTTAGTACTTAACGTACGAACACTTGGTACAAGTATTGCTAAAAAATCACAAGTAACTGAAATTGTCAGTAGTATATTAAAATAGTCACACAACAGTAGGCACGCACGTTTTCACACTACAACACTAAAATTCTAACAAAGTAATTAAGCAATACTGAGAGGATACGAATTTAAAAAAAATAAAATGAAAAAATCTTGCAAATTATGAAAAGAACTGTCGAAGGCCTGTAGCCAATGAAATTAAAGTGTTTTGAGAAAGTAACAAAGTACTTATTACTTTATGCGTCACAGTAATCAATTAATTTTTCAGGGGAGAGACGGCTTTGGTCGCAGGGATTAAGTCAATGAAAAAAAAAAAATGAGTGGATTAATCATCGATAATGGATGTCTCTGTCAGGTACATAGTAAGGCCCGCGTTGCACAGACATCATTAGTGCTTGGCTGAGTGATGCTGGACTGAATTGCATCAGGTAGCCAAGTTCTGGGTTCCACTGAGCACGATCAGAAAGGCTACGGGAGGAAGCTTGACGACTGTAGATTTCGTCTGCAGTGGTTACAACACTTGTAGGAGATTTTTGGGTCTGTGACATTGTGGCACTGCTTCTTGAACTGTCATATAATGTGTTTGTGAGGGGCTGTCTTATAGGTAGTGGAGGAAACATAACATCGTAACGTTCGGCTTCCTGGCTGTAGGTGGCGTTCTGTTTGTTGTTAGGTACTTTGTTGGTTACAGGAGCGCTTCTTTGAGGGGCGGGTAAGTGACAGTAGACAGGGCCTGCCATGTTGACCCACGTTGCCAGACAGACTGTCCATATTTACGTTACAGCTAGCCTAAACTAACCCCAACCCTGTTTCAAGCTTTGTCAAGCAGCTAGCGTTAACCTAATCCTAACACTGTTTTAAGCTTTGTCAAGCAGCTAGCGTTAACCTAATCCTAACACTGTTTCAAGCTTTGTCGAGCAGCTAGCGTTAACCTAATCCTAACACTGTTTCGAGCTTTGTCAAGCAGCTAGCGTTAACCTAATCCTAACACTGTTTCAAGCTTTGTCAAGCAGCTAGCGTTAACCTAATCCTAACACTGTTTCAAGCTTTGTCGAGCAGCTAGCGTTAGCCTAATCCTAACACTGTTTCGAGCTTTGTCAAGCAGCTAGCGTTAACCTAATCCTAACACTGTTTCAAGCTTTGTCAAGCAGCTAGCGTTAACCTAATCCTAACACTGTTTCAAGCTTTGTCAAGCAGCTAGCGTTAACCTAATCCTAACACTGTTTCGAGCTTTGTCAAGCAGGTGGAGTTAACCTAATTCTAACACTGTTTCGAGCGTTGCAAAAATTAATAAACACAAACACTGACGCCGTTTAAAAAAAAAAAAAAATCCAACTAGTAGCGGAAGTACGCCGTATGTTTTTTTGGACCAAAATGACAGCCCCTTGTCTACTGTAACTCACAACAGCCAAAGAAGATTTTCCTAAGGTAGACCTTGAAATAAAAGGTAAAGCGTATTTTCTTTTAGTGTGTACTGCGGGGAGGGAGGGGGGGGCATTGTAAAAGAGACGACACCTAGGCAGGGGCGTCACTAGGGGGGTACGGGGGGGTGTGGACCGCATAGGGTGACACCATCAGAGGGGGTGACACCAAAAAGACTCTTCTGATTTAGTCGAGATGTTCACTAAGTGCTGAAATGCTTGTGTATTTGTTCCTGTTTATTTTTTTGTGTATTATTTCATTTATGAGTATATTTCTATATGCATTTGTCTACAACTTCTACATTATTTGGGCCGTTATTGATTATGCAAACCTAATCCATTAATGTATAACACCCAACCCCCCCCCCTCAAAAAACCCCACAAAACAACAAAACAAAACACATTCAAATACAAATCCCAAACATAAAAAAACCCCCTAAAAACCCCAATTAAAAAAAAACAAAACAAAACAAAAAATAAAACTAAAACTTCCCCCCCCAAAAACACAATAAACAAAAACAAAAAAAAAAAATCCCAACAAAAACCCCCCAAAAACCCAAAAACCCCCCCCCCAAAAACCCCAATACAAACCCCCCCCCAACCAAAACATACCAACAAAAAAACCCCCCAAAAAAACACCAAACCCAACCCCCACCCCCCCCCCCCACCCCCCCATCCCCCCCCCCCCTCCCAACACCAACCACCAACACCAACCCACCCCCACAACCCCCCCCCCCCAAAAACCCCACAACCCCACACCCCCCCCCCCCCAACCCAAAACAATTACAAAAAACAAACCCACCCCCCCCAAAAACCCCTACCCCCCCAACCCCCCCAACCCACCCCCCAACCCCACCCCCCCCCCCCCCCCCCCCCAAAATACACCAACCCCCCCCCCAAACAATAAAAACCCCAAACCCCCCCCCCCCAACCCCCACCCCCCCCCCCCCCCCCAACCCCCCACCCCCACACCCCCAAAAAACCCCCCCCCCCCCAAAAACCCCCACCCAAAAACCCCCCCAACCCCCCCCCCCACCCCCCCCCCCCCACCCCCACCCCCCCCCCCCCACCCCCCCCCCCCCCCCACCAACAAATCCCCCCCCAACCCCCCCCCCCACCCCCCCCCCAAAAACCCCCCCCCCAACCCCCCAACCCCCCCCCCCCCACCCCACCCCCCCCCCCCCCACCCCCCACCCCCACCCCCCAACCCCCACCCCAAACCCTACCCCGACCCCCCAACCCCCCCCCCCCCACCAACCCCCAAACCCCCACCCCCCCCCCCCCCCCCCCAAAACCCCCCCCACCCACAAACCCCCCCCCCCCCCCCCCCCCCCCCCCCCTCCACACCCTACCCCCCCACCCCCCCCCCAAACCCCCCCCCCCCCCCCCCCCCCCCCCCCCCCCCCCCCCCCCCCCCCCCCCCCCCACCCCCCCCCCCCCCCCCCCCCCCCCCCCCCCCAAAGTAAACACCCATTATGCTGTATAAATTGATGTCTTGAGTTCCATAACCCGTTGCTTTATCTTATCATTATGTTACGAACTAAATATTGCACTCTGAGTATTAATCATGCATGATTTGCTAACTCTGGAAGTTTCTAGCCAACATCACTGTTTTTGCTCAAGAAAATCACAATATCCTATTAGCCACCAAATATTTCAAACAGTGTGCATTTTATAACAAAGCGGGATATATCTTCCACGTGAACATTTTGTATTGGTACATGCCGAGAACACCAGTGAGATACAGCACTACCCATTCAACTTACCACAGCGCCGCGTACCATTAGGGCAGTGTTTCTTAACCATTTAGAGTTCCCGCAACCCTTTACAGCATCTTAAGTTGCCTCACAATCCTTTAAAGCACCTAAGGAAGCCTTGCACCCCTGTACAGCATCTTAAGAAGCCTTGCACCCCTTTACAGCATCTTAAGAAGCCTTGCACCCCTCTATAGCATCTTTAGAAGCCTTGCACCCCTTTACAGCATCTTAAGAAGCCTCGCACCCCCTTGCCCCATCTTAAGAAGCTTCACACGCCATTATCTTCTATCTCACAAAATATGCCAGAAATGAGAAAAAGAGATGTAAGTCTGTTGTTAGAAAATGTAACTTACAAAATGTGACTAAGACTGTATTGAATTTACGTTGTCAATGTTATATTTTTTACGCATATATTTGAGTTATGTGTATTATATAATGTTAATGATGATTCGCCTTCTAATTTGTATGGCATGTCTCGCACCCTCGGAAGGTAGGTCTCACCCCCTGAAGATAGGTCTCGCACCACCAGAGAGTGCATGCACTCCTGGAAAAGAAGAACTGCCTTAGGGGGTACGAGAAACTTGTCAAGGAGGTGCGCAAATATTTAGTAATTAACAGTATTCTGTTAATGAAAAATTGACTCCGTGAATGAGGATTCTCAGTCCTGTACCCAGTCAAATCAAAGGCAAGAACCAAATATGAAGATAAACATGATATGTGTGTTTCTTTTTCTTTTTTGAGAAAAAAAAAATTATAAGAAATGGTCAAGTTAGTCCCAAAGAAAATAATGCCGTAGTGGCGTGAAGTGTTTGAGACTTCACTATACTAGGCGTAGCTTCGAGAAAGGGGGGGGGGAGGGGGGTGACCAGCTCCTTTCCAATCTACCTTTGCTTCCCCTAACCCAAGAGCATTCAGGTACCCATTTACTGCTGGGTAGACTGAAGCGTGACGATATTATGTTTCGAACCCAGCTCCTTTGCTGTAAGAGGCCAGCGCGCTAACCACTCTACCATTCGGAAGCTGTACAAAAAATGTGCTGATACAAATGTTGATATGAAACAGAATTAAAGGTTTTACTAACTTATTTGACTGTTATGATAAACAACTTTATGATACTAAAACAAAAACTTATGTACCGAATAAAGTTATCTTTATTTGTTTTTGATGAAATAATACGTTTAATAATTTTCTTATGTGCATATGCACGGTAGATTCAAGAATTAATTATCTTTTACACTGAATTGGTGGTACGTATAGGCTCACTAACAGCCAAGCGGGTGCGGGGATCCACAAGTTTGGGAACCTTCTGTACTAGATAAAACTAATTTATTTTTTAAACTATAATTTTGCCTCGTTTTGGCGAGGCGCGTCCTGTTCAATCTAGTCGATTAAATTAGGGCGCATGGCCAAATATACACGACCATTAGGTTATAGTTGATAAGACAAATGACTGTACCAAGAATGATCGAACATGGTAAGGGACATAAACATAGAAATATTTTAGTGAGTAAATCAGTAAAAGGGAGGTAATTTGTAAAATAACTTGTTTTGAAAAGCATGTGGTCAGAATTAATTACATTAAAGTGCAATGAAAGAAACAATGTGTCTGGGGAGTTATTATTATTGTTATTTTTATTGTTATTATTATTATAGTTATTTTTATCTAACCAATTATTTTGACACAAAAGTGTCTAATTATGACCGCGTACTAATGTCTCTTGTAATAGTAGTAATCAAATGCAGAACAAACCCCTAATTAAATTCATGATCGTTGCTTTGCATGATAAACAGTCGGCAAGCTCCAGGCATAAATTATGGTCTCAAAATCCCCATTTAATAAAAAGAATATTATTGCTTGAATTTAGAAAAAAAAAAAGATAAATGAAATATGTAATGTTTATTATTTTAGATAATAAATTCAATTGCTACTATTTTCTCATTGTAAATAAATATAGGTCAGGGTGGTCCGACTTATTCTACACCGAGGGCCACATAAACCAAAAACTTAAAGGCCGCGTGCGATTCATGATAAAAAATTATTTAAAATAAAAGCTCAGTGAGAAATGGATGAAAATTGAAGAGTGCGAAATTAAGAATAAAATACAATTAAAATTTCAATGCGCATTGAATTTTTATTGAAATAATTCTATTTTTATTCTTACCTCTTAGCTTTGCACAGCACGTTTTGAGTCTAATATAAAAAGTAATTATTATACTTGTACCATAAATAATTAAAGAAATATTTTTTGTATGAGCGGGGGCAACAAAACAATTTTAGGCGGGCCACATTTGGCCCGCGGGACTGCAGTTGTACCACGCTGATATAGGTAATTAACAGACAGTCGTTGAACATAACGGGAGACACCAGATAAGAGAAATGTAATTGATTGGCGTTCCGGGAAAGGAACTGAGAACCATCCAAACGCCTTGCTGTGAAAGTAAATCGTGAAAGGACGCACAGCCAATTTTGCACCCAAAAAAGTGCACCATTGGCTGAGTTCACTCACATGACACTCATACAACTACGGTTTTCTCATTGGCCTCATCTGTCATCGTCATTTATTAAACACTTTTTATAAGGACAACAAAAATTTATAATTATGTGTTCTATTGGTTTTCCTAAAATGAATAACTCTTCACACCTTGCGTTATCAGTTAGTTAAGAAGGGAAGTATTGATGTGAGTTTACATTTAATTTCATATTTGGGATTGAAAACTTTATTTCATTTATGACACGTTGAAAGTCTAGAATGAACGCGCGTGCCTTATCAAAATTAGACAAAACTCCTAAATTAATCAAATTTATTTTAAACAAAAAAAACAGGCCTGAACTAATAAAGTATCTTGATGCATGCATTAGTCAGAACTTCGTCATCAATCTTTAGTTCTCCAAGGAGCAGAGGAATTCAACAAATGTTCTTGTTCCGTGCCATCAGTAAGGTACTTCGATGTCTTATTCATCCCCTTCATGTATGTCTCCAGTACTCTTCTCTATGTGTCTGTACTTTAGACATGTGAATCGTGAGAATGTACCCGCATACCACTGTACTTTAGACATGTGAATCGTGAGAATGTACCCGCATACCACTGTACTTTAGACATGTGAATCGTGAGAATGTACCCGCATACCACTGTACTTTAGACATGTGAATCGTGAGAATGTACCCGCATACCACTGTAATTTAGATATGTGAATCGTGAGAATGTACCCGCATACCACTGTACTTTAGACATGTGAATCGTGAGAATGTACCCGCATACCACTGTACTTTAGACATGTGAATCGTGAGAATGTACCCGCATACCACTGTACTTTAGACATGTGAATCGTGAGAATGTACCCGCATACCACTGTACTTTAGACATGTGAATCGTGAGAATGTACCCGCATACCACTGTACTTTAGACATGTGAATCGTGAGAATGTACCCGCATTATATATATATTTTTTTTGACTGCACCGTGTCTCTGTTATCTCGTATCTCTATCTACATATCCTGCTTATCTCCCTGATCCTATCCTATCGCCTTTTCTCAGTATTTTATATCCTATTCACCTATTTATTTTCGTATTTCCCTATTCTTCCTTCATACCTTATATTACCGCAATCTACCCTATTTATTTATTGTTTCAGCGTCTTATATTTTATTTATTTCATATTTTACGTTTTTTATTTTCTGGACGTTTTACTTTTCCACACTATGCCCTCTCTGAAATATTTTATCAACTCTCTCCGTGTGTCGGTTACCACCAGCTTTAGCTCCCTACCTCCTGATATATCCCGTGTCGCTATTGACTTTGCGTTCGTTACTTTCAAGAAAACTAGATTCACCTCCCATCTCCACTTTATTCACACCTGCCTCCACCACAAAATTCTTCCTAATGGATTTTCTTCCAATTTTCATCCATCTGCTGGTACACTCAATCCTAGGGAACAACGTCTCCTACAACGAATTGAGACCAGATGTGGCTTTCAACGTATGCGCGTAGTGGCCGCCAGTCACTCCCGCCTTTTATCAGACCTCAGTGCCCAACAGACCCAGCTTCTGCTTCGCTTACGTTGTCTCACCTCCAACAACTTCCCTTTCTATTCTATGATACGCACCACTATCCACACACTGAACCGGCAGCTGCATGAGTTCCTTTCCACGTCTAAACACCATAAACTATCCCGTCTCATCCCTACCCCCATAGCTACCCCTCCATCCTCCACTCCATCATGCACTCAGGTAGTCTGCATCCCCCCAGATCTACCCCTCTCTGAGGGAGAGCGCTCTGTTCTTAGTAAGGGCCTAAAATTTGTTCCTCTTCGTCCGACCCTAGACCAATACAATCTCCTCCAGGATGTTCATCGGTTTCACCGTCGCATGAGGCTGAAGCTCCATTTTAGAGAGAAAGACAGCACTCCGCAGTCTCAGGCTGAATCCGACATCTTCGCACGCTTTTCTGACTCTACTAAACCTCCCATTACACCTAAACCTGGAGCCTCTCATGCCCTGGACCTGTATATCAAGAACACCATCCATGACATTCAGCAGCTCCGCCCTCGTAGATTGCATTATTCCAATCTCACTTCGGCGGAGTCCGGTGCTCTCTCCCTTCTTCGCCGTAGAGACGACATTGTCATCAAACCGGCTGACAAGGGAGGAGCCATTGTCGTCTGGCAGAAGGACTTGTACCTAAGTAAAGGTAAAAACCAGTTGACCAATGGCTCTTTTTACAGGTCCAGGACCAGCGATGCGACTGTCTCTAACAATCGCATTGTACACAACACGATTAAACAGCTTATCACTAGTAATGATCTTCCTCCCGAAGCATCTCATCTCAGGATTCATGACAGCTCTTTGGGCAAGCCTGTATTCTACATGCTCCCCAAAATTCACAAGATCGAAAACCCTGGAAGACCTATTGTCTCAGCCTGTTCTTGTCCTACTGAACACATTTTTGACTTTCTCGATAGCATTTTCCAGCCTATCGTTGAGAATCTTCCCTCCTTCATCAAAGACACCAATCACGCTCTTACAACTTTCTCCTCTATCCGACTCCCAGCAGACCGCTCCTACCGTCTTTTCTTGCTGGACGTCTGCTCTCTGTATACCTCTATTCCCCACTCTGATGGTCTCCGATCTCTTCAGTTTTTTCTGGACCAACGCACTTGCCCTTCTATATCCACTGTCACTCTTCTCCGTCTTGCTGAACTGGTCCTTCAACTGAATTCCTTTGAATTCAATGGTCAGTTTTTTGACCAAATTAGCGGTGTTGCCATGGGAACGAAGATGGGTCCCAGCTATGCCTGTCTATTCATGGGCCACTTGGAGCATCAGATATGGCAACAATACTCCGGTCCTTTCCCTGGGTTTTACCGCAGATATATCGATGATGGCATAGGTCTCACAGATATGTCTGAGACTGATTTACACCGCTTCATCGACTTTGTGAACCACTTTCACCCCACCATCAAGTTCACCTCCCTCGTCTCCACAGTATCTGTCAACTTCCTTGACATTACTATTTCTATCACGCCCTCCGGCCTTAATACCTCAGTATACTACAAGCCGACAGATGGCCACAGCTACCTCCTGTATACCTCTTCTCATCCTCGGGCCTGTCGTGACTCCCTTCCTTTTTCACAACTTCTCCGCCTCCGCCGTTTATGCCAAGACGACGATGACTTCCACTTACGAGCAAATGAGATGTTGGATTTCTTCCGTAACAGACTTTATCCAGAACATGTTCTCACCTCTGCTCTCCAACGTGTGCTCCCCATCTCTCGTCTGGAGGCCCTCAAACCTCATCATAAATCCACTTCGGATAGAGTCAAATTAATCTTGACCCATCACCCTCACAGTACTGCTGTCAAACAGATGCTTTTCCGCCACCTCCCTATCCTCCAAGCAGAGCCTCTGACCCAAAAAGTATTCAGTGAAGCACCTTTGGTGGCATATAGACGTGACAAGAACTTGAAGGATCTTCTTGTTCACAGCCGTCTCCCAAAGGAGAATGCCACTCACTTTGGCACACTACCCTGTGGTCGGACACGATGCAACACGTGCAAGTATGTCATCTCAACCCAGAAGGTGTCCTTTCCTAAGGCTACGTACACCATCACTAGTAGCTTCACGTGTGAATCGCGCAATGTCATTTATACGATCATATGTAAACGTTGCTGCAAAACCTATATTGGCCAAACAGGCAAACGACTTGGGGACAGATTCAGCCAGCACTTAAATGACATCGCTCAGCAAAAGTCAACACCAGTTGCTATACACTTCAATGGTCCTGACCACCATGGTCCCATCGACATCCAGGTCACAGCGATCCGATCCTGCTCCTCTGACACTGCCAGCAGCGAACAGCTTGAGAACCGTCTTATCCACCGCATGGGGTGTCTAAAACCAGCCGGTCTCAACACTTTTCACACCTTTGTCTGAGGTCACCCTCTCCTCTCTTGCTCTATTTTACTCTTTCCACTCTTATCCTATTCTTCTATTTGTATGCCATATACATTTTTTTATTTCATATTTATTTATCTCCCACTCATTCTGTCCCCTTCTATTTCCAGTCCCCACTTTTATCACGTTGGGTAGTTTATTTTCCGGTTTCGTTTTTTAGTTTCTTAGTATGCATTGTGTACATCCGGCGGCGGAAGTCGCTTTCTGTTCAGCCACGCGCTTATCAACAGGACAGCGATTTTGATAGAATTTCGGTTCTTGCCTTCAGGGAAGTACCCAGTTTTTATTTTATTTAGTTTTTATGCGTCCTATCTAGCCTTCACTTTCTTTCCTTTCCTGACGAAGGCCTTGTGGCCGTAACGTAGACTATTTTCTTTGTCTTTTGTCCTCGTAAGACGAATCACCTTTTTTCGATTTTTTTTCAAACCCATCCATCGTATTCCACGTCTTACCGCAGTTCCCCTCCACTTCCTCGATTATATATATATATTTTTTTGACTGCACCGTGTCTCTGTTATCTCGTATCTCTATCTACATATCCTGCTTATCTCCCTGATCCTATCCTATCGCCTTTTCTCAGTATTTTATATCCTATTCACCTATTTATTTTCGTATTTCCCTATTCTTCCTTCATACCTTATATTACCGCAATCTACCCTATTTATTTATTGTTTCAGCGTCTTATATTTTATTTATTTCATATTTTACGTTTTTTATTTTCTGGACGTTTTACTTTTCCCCACTATGCCCTCTCTGAAATATTTTATCAACTCTCTCCGTGTGTCGGTTACCACCAGCTTTAGCTCCCTACCTCCTGATATATCCCGTGTCGCTATTGACTTTGCGTTCGTTACTTTCAAGAAAACTAGATTCACCTCCCATCTCCACTTTATTCACACCTGCCTCCACCACAAAATTCTTCCTAATGGATTTTCTTCCAATTTTCATCCATCTGCTGGTACACTCAATCCTAGGGAACAACGTCTCCTACAACGAATTGAGACCAGATGTGGCTTTCAACGTATGCGCGTAGTGGCCGCCAGTCACTCCCGCCTTTTATCAGACCTCAGTGCCCAACAGACCCAGCTTCTGCTTCGCTTACGTTGTCTCACCTCCAACAACTTCCCTTTCTATTCTATGATACGCACCACTATCCACACACTGAACCGGCAGCTGCATGAGTTCCTTTCCACGTCTAAACACCATAAACTATCCCGTCTCATCCCTACCCCCATAGCTACCCCTCCATCCTCCACTCCATCATGCACTCAGGTAGGCTGCATCCCCCCAGATCTACCCCTCTCTGAGGGAGAGCGCTCTGTTCTTAGTAAGGGCCTAAAATTGGTTCCTCTTCGTCCGACCCTAGACCAATACAATCTCCTCCAGGATGTTCATCGGTTTCACCATCGCATGAGGCTGAAGCTCCATTTTAGAGAGAAAGACAGCACTCCGCAGTCTCAGGCTGAATCCGACATCTTCGCACGCTTTTCTGACTCTACTAAACCTCCCTTTACACCTAAACCTGGAGCCTCTCATGCCCTGGACCTGTATATCAAGAACACCATCCATGACATTCAGCAGCTCCGCCCTCGTAGATTGCATTATTCCAATCTCACTTCGGCGGAGTCCGGTGCTCTCTCCCTTCTTCGCCGTAGAGACGACATTGTCATCAAACCGGCTGACAAGGGAGGAGCCATTGTCGTCTGGCAGAAGGACTTGTACCTAAGTGAAGGTAAAAACCAGTTGACCAATGGCTCTTTTTACAGGTCCAGGACCAGCGATGCGACTGTCTCTAACAATCGCATTGTACACAACACGATTAAACAGCTTATCACTAGTAATGATCTTCCTCCCGAAGCATCTCATCTCAGGATTCATGACAGCTCTTTGGGCAAGCCTGTATTCTACATGCTCCCCAAAATTCACAAGATCGAAAACCCTGGAAGACCTATTGTCTCAGCCTGTTCTTGTCCTACTGAACACATTTTTGACTTTCTCGATAGCATTTTCCAGCCTATCGTTGAGAATCTTCCCTCCTTCATCAAAGACACCAATCACGCTCTTACAACTTTCTCCT